>LBNU01012888.1:42115-52209 GCA_014162995.1 Artemisia annua | reverse complement strand
ACAATCCCATTTAAAAGGTTTATAACAAGGTTCATTTAGAAAAGATCTTCCAAAAGATGACATTCATAAAAGTGATCTTTAATAAAGGTTTTCATAAGATATTCTTCAAAAGTGGTCTTTATGAATTTATAAAATCCCATAGATAAGTTGTCTTAAATCACATTAAAAGTGCCGTTATAAAGTAGTTTCTCCTTTAATGTTCCCATATCATAATTAAGAAAAGAAATTTCACCTCCCATTATATTATCCCAAAAGAACATTCAAAGTCTCACAAGGGTTTCACCTCCCGTCATAATATCCCAAAGGGTATCTAAAGTCTCAAAAAGGTTCAAAGGTCAAGGTCACAAAATATTATCGAATGGATCATAAGATTTCAAACGAGTAACAATAGGATCGCAAATACCAGTGAAACACATCAATTATAGAGCCGAGTACGAAGGATCATAATCAAGATCAAACGGAATCATAATACGATAACAAATCAAAGAAAAAGTCAAGAGAGAGGAAGTGTGCACTCTTACTGAAAAGAGTACGGAATATCTATACCTTAAACCGCCAACGAAACCATATCATAACATAAGAATAGGAGTCACTCCTTCTTCAGCGAATCTACACGAATTAATGATCGTCTTATTATTAATAACTTATAGTAAATCAGACTACTCATTTTAGTCGGCTTTCCATTTTTTAGTAACTTTCCATTTATAGCATCTTTTCAAAAATAGTAACTTTCCAAAAATAACAAGTTTTCATATTTAGTAAGTTTCCCAAAATAGTAATTCAATGCTTTAAGGTTATAATTCACAGTTAATAATATTTAAGGTTTAAAATGACAATTATAGTAGTTTAGAGTTAATTATGTCAATTTAGTAAAGTTAAGGGTCAAAATGTAAATTATCAAAATTAAATATTAAAAATGTCATATAAAATTATTTTAAAGTTTATACCCTAATTTTATATTACGATGATAATTTTAGACCCCGTCGTTCATAATTTAAATAAACGCATTCTCGACATTAACTAGACCGCGATGATCAAAAATATAATAGACGCTCACACGCAAAACTACACGACTCATATTTAGACTCGCTGTGGAACTCACACCTTCGACACACAAACTACCCATGCATGCCGTAGCTTAACATCAGTTTACTTTATTTAAGGTTCACAAACCAAGCGTTGATCAAATACATCTTAGTTAATTTCGTATTACCTCTTCATTTATGTCGATCTGATTTAGATTATTTAGCATGAAAGAGCTATTTAACATTATAAATATAGTACATAAAATATTATTTTAAAGTTTCATGTTAAGCCTAAAGACCAACATAAGCTCATGTTAGTAATACTAACCAGTAGGGTCAAACGGTGTAAAAGTGGTTTTAGGACTTAAGCAAAAGAGAATCATACCAGTTTTTATAACAAGGCTCAAAAGATACGTATATCACATTCGAGTTACAAAACAAACACCTCTCGGAACCATTATTTAGAAACCATTTTCGTACCAAATATCGACACCTCTTCTCGAATGTAAACACTAGTGAGACATACTCTATGTTCGAATAAAAGACGCGAGATGCAAGTTAGCACAAGGTTAAAGCTAGATCGAACACAAATATCTTCTTTTACAAAACTAGGATTACGCGTATAACACACACCAAATACCATTTGCATTACATAAAATCACACTTATAACACCCCCATTTTTTTCACGTCAAAATCATGCATGTTCTTCCTTTATCCCTTGCTTTTATTTCCAGATTATAAGGTAGAATATTAGAGGTCATCATATGGTTTAAATGATCATGTCAAAACGTATTTAACCCACGTCTTCGAATAGCAAACCGAAACAGAATTCAAATTTATACTATCCATTCATATTCATGTTATTAACGAAACAAGGATTAAGTTTCAGGTCTTAGTTCTATACATGTGACTCATTTCCAAACGTATTCGAAACATATTAGAGTTAGTGTTAAGTTTCAAGATTTTCTATTTGTATGAAGTAAATAACGAAGAGGATTCATTGGGATACATTTTAATAAGTTTTATCTCATGAAACATATGACTTTATGTGATATTAGATCTTGCGTATACATGTTTCCCTTTTTCTTTTTCTTTTGAGCCGATTCACAACACAACACCAAACATAAAATATATACATGTGAAGATCATTAAATGAGATAAAAGAAAGAACAAGATAGATGATGTGATACCCTTTGTGGTGCCTCGACAGAATCAGAAACAAGGGCAATAGAACCCAAAATGAAATCCGAACAAACACTTTTTGCCTCCTTCTTTAGCACGAATGGAAGTAGAGAAGAAGCCAAGAAAATAATGCCACTATATTGTTTTTTTTTAGGGTTAGGGTTTTTATTATTCTGTGGAGCGTATGTTTTCTGAAGAAAATATACACCGGTTCCTCCTTTTTATTTTTGTTGTGGGATTCGGTCATGGGCCAAAAGCAAAAGGAAATCATGGGCTCAAAAGTTATTGGGTCCTTTTGTTATTATTGTTTGTGTACAAAAAGAAATGGCCCAAAAATGAAATTCGTGTCGCGTTTATATTTTTCTCGTACTTTATTTTAGGTCACAAAATTATTTTGGAGTCCAAATATGTTCAAAGATTTCTAATATGTTTTTTTTTTTCGTGATAATTTATGGGTTTATGATTACTTCATTAAATTATATTTGCGTTTATAATTACTTGTATCGTTACTTAGAAAATTTTCAAATTATACGTAAACTAGGATTACGGAATTTAGGGTTTTACAACTCTTCCCCTCTAAAAGAAAATTTCGTCCGCGAAATTGAAATGTAGCAAGCTGAAGACATATCAAATCATGCAAAACCTGAAAACTTGGTTTCTCATGACCCTATCTTGTCGATCTAAGATGTTTTCCATTTCAATGAATAAGATGTCGCATGCAGAGAATGATAGGGATATCCCCTCGGAAGAGATACACGAAAGACATTATGAACATGCGACAGCTGAGGAGGTAGAGTTAGACGATCGGAAACCTCCCCCGAAACGTACAAGAACTACAAACGGTCCAACAATAGAGGACTAACTCACAAAACGTTATTCTTCCAAATTCTCAAACAATCATGCTTCCAAGCATTCTCAATAACAGTCCAAATTCGGTTCCACATAATTCCGATCCTTATTCAAGCAATCCATAATGCAACGGTCTCACAGACGCGAAACGTATAAGTAGCAAACATATGTGTACCCCTCAATATGAATACTAGATGCATACATACAAATAGATGACAATTCAATCGGTGACATCGGATGGTAGAAAGCTCTACAATGAAACCTAAGATCGTTAACAAAATACAGAGATCAACAAACATACCTCGTGGATCCAAACATATCAAATCGTACGGTGATACGGGAGATCAAACGTATAGGTCGAAAGAATCCTAAAGTCTCACTATACGCAGATAGTCGCAAACGAACACAGAAATCTAAGGTTCCTCTAAGGCACTTCTCAAGACATCCTATGAACACAACAAGTGCACGTTATATGATGTAAGTATTATCACGCTGGCCAGACGTCATATTACTAGCATCATATAAATATGCCCTCATGATGGTCATACTTTGTCTCAATCAGTGAAACAATTCTACAAATCCACCTAACAGTCCAACTAACTCCTAGGTTGGTCCTATTCAAGATCAATAACAAACGATGCCGGCAGAAAAAATGAAGCTCGAAAAGACGTAACAAAGTCAAACAATCGTCATCAGAAGGAAACATGTCGCCAAATCATCAATTCTTCCATCATAAAGTTCTTTAAGAAATAGTCCCCTCAAGATCTTCTTATGTCGTCTTCCAATCTGAGAGGGAAACAAAATCATTAACTTGAGTTTTATTTCCTCAAGCCTTCTGCAGTTCTTCTTGGAACGTGACTGAGCAATGTGAATCTATGGTACGATCTGCAATCTCCTCATTATCCAGTCTGCTTTCACTCTCAATTCACCTTAGTACAACCAAGATGAATAAGGAAGTAAGACTGTATGTTCTTCATCAGCTCCAGGTTCGCCGTCTTGACCAGGTTCCTGCATTCTGCTCGTCCACTCTTCCGCCTTGCGAGGAATGTCTCCAATTCTTCAGGGTAGTCACCGTTGTTTGTTATCTTCAGGTTCTATCCAACTCCGTCTTCTGCTACAAACCTTGGTGGTTCAACAGGAATCATAACCGGGAATTCAGGGTGCCAAGAAAATTCTCAAGATAAGGTTCATTTCTTCGGTGTACAAAATAGGTGCACGAGAACTTCATAGTCTCGAAAGTAACGCACGAGTCTCCAGAGCAAACAATGATAGAAAAAGTTCAACGGTCGGGAATCATGATAGGGAGTTCAAAATAGTTCAAACGCCAAAGATGAGACATAGTGAAACAGTCGTCAGCATCTCGAATGTTTGAGCAACCAATTCCATGTCAGAATCAAATCGAAGTTGACTTTCCAAAAGAAGACAGATTAACATAGCAAACCTTTATTGTTCAAGTGAAAGGAATTACTCTTATACTCGTGGTTAAACACCACCAGACTTCTCAAAGATGGATAAAACAAAATCAAATAACGTCGGAAAACTTACAGGTGATTATCAAGAGCAAGAGGCGATCATAGCGTGCATCAAATACATCATCGCCATGTAGATTCTCAGGATGCCCAAAGAGATGTCAACAGGCTTAACAAATAGATCAGGGATCGAAGATAAAATCAAAATAGCATTTTGCATTGCCATGCAATCTTCAATGCCTTCAGAATTACTGTTGGTAAACTTAGGTGTTGCAAAAATTTCTAACTCCAAAAGGATGATTCCAAGAGGCATAGCTAAACGTAAGGCACGAATCAGAAAAATGCGGGAGCAAAGCTACATAAGAAATCTCTTAAAGTCTACCCATTCCTTACGGGTCAAAACTTAAGTTCATATAGGGGATTCCTAAAGCAAGTTCTCAAAGCGGTTTCCTATGTTCTTACAGTGGAAGCCTAATGGTCCAAAACTCACAGGTCATAGCCTAAGCTCCACGGGTGTTGCATCCGCCGATCCAAACCTGGCTCTGATACCATTTTGTAACACCCCAACCCGAGAAGGGCTAAAGTGTAACATTATGGAGTCAAATCAGAACACAAGCAAAACGGAGATACATTTCAATTACAAAGTATACAAAGGTTACAAGGGAAAAGAAAACTAAACAAAATACAAAAGGGCAACAACGATGAACTAAGCCCAAGAACAAAATACTAAGCCCAACATCAACAACTTCTAACCATTTCTAAGTCCAGCCAATAGCTAATCAAGGTGAAGTCTTCTAAGTCCAAAATAAGATCTCTCGTACACAAACCCAGCTTCCTACTAAACCTGCCGCAGGAAAAGAAATGCGGCTGAGCTTAAAAAGCCCAGTGAACAGATATATACAAACAAAGTAAAAGATAAGGAACAAATAGTATCATAGGGTGCATTGGGGAAAACAAAAGGTATAAGGATGATAAGAATAAGACAAAGGTTAGGTTATTTTAGTATTCTACCACGAGCCAAAACAAAACAAAGTCTTCAGCATAGTAACCATGGAGTGATCAACTCCCAAAATCTAACAGGGCTCCGACCGCACCAACTGATCTCACGACAGAGCAACTACAAGCCTTGTTAGCGGCTAAACTTCGAGATAAAGAGGAAAAGACTCCTGAAGAATCAACGATGTTTGAGGCTTTTAAAGCTATTGCCTCTAAAGAATCATGCAAGGAAGCAGCTGGTAAACACAAACGATCAAGGAAAGATGATGATCCTGACGCAGATCCTAAAAGCAAGAAGATAAGGACGTCAACAGAACCATCATCTTCAAAGAAACCACCTAAGTCTCCCAAAGCTCCAGCCACACAACAGCAAGCTCCAGCATCTGGATCCAGTCCAACACATGCAGAAGAACCTTTCATGCTTCAACCAGTTGACACTCAGGAAGAACCCGAAACATCAAATCCAGAATCAAACATTCCTGAACCTCGACCGGGACCATCATCAACATCAAAGACCACAGAGAAAGGAAAATCTACAAAGTCTAAGAAGAAGAAGAAAAGGTCTAAACCATTCTCATGGTTAGATGTAGATGAAGCACCGAAAGCTGATTGGCTCACAGAAATGATCAAGTCATAGCCTCCACTTGAAGCCGACGAACCATTACCGGGAAACACTTTGTAGTACGCTCAAAGTATCATGACTGACCTTCAAGTAGAGACTATGACTAAGGCTGAATTACGAAGGATCAATCGTGAAGCTATGGACTTTCTAAAGAAGCGATCGGGAAACAATGTTGAACTCCAGTATCACATGGAGAACATTGCTTGTGCCTTATCTGGTTCGTTCGATTGGCTGAATCCTGAAGCTAACTACGATGCACACTCAAAGCACAACGAGCCCTACTTCACCGATTGGACAAAGCCACTACCTCTGCAAGGATTTCCGGAAAAGCCTAAGATTCCCTACCGATTCTTCTTCAACAATGATCTCAGATATCTTCAACATGCCCATGAGACCTCTAANCAATGTTGAACTCCAGTATCACATGGAGAACATTGCTTGTGCCTTATCTGGTTCGTTCGATTGGCTGAATCCTGAAGCTAACTACGATGCACACTCAAAGCACAACGAGCCCTACTTCACCGATTGGACAAAGCCACTACCTCTGCAAGGATTTCCGGAAAAGCCTAAGATTCCCTACCGATTCTTCTTCAACAATGATCTCAGATATCTTCAACATGCCCATGAGACCTCTAAAGAAAGATATGCTTCTTCACCGACGATCTCAGTCCTTGCTGCCAGATATGAATATTCATCCATTGAAGAAACAACACCGATATTCAGCGACTCCGTTGTTGCCTACAACAGAGAAGCTCTTCTTGGAATTCAACACTGGCGAGATCAACGTAAACTTGGCTACACTCACAGATTGCATCTGACGTCAAGTGAAAACGTGAAGCATAACTCTCGAATTGTTGCAATCATGGAAATCTTAGAGTCGCGAAGGTTCAACTACACTTTCATGAAAGAAATTGTCATCAAGAGGCTAGATGAAAAGGAGTACAAATTTTGTGAAGCAGACTTCCCTGACCTCAACCTCAATGACATCAAAGACATGTACCTGGAAAAAGTTCAAGGAAAGTTGCTGCGTTTCCCTAAGTCAACTCAGTACAACTTCATTGCATCTCTACTTCTCTACATCAGACGACGAATAGTTAAAGAAAGAGTGGAAGATCTTCAGCTGGGCGTTGAAAGTTATCAGAACAAGCTCAACCTAACCAAACCACAACTCACATTTCCTGGAATTCAAGAGTCGTCACAGTATACACTTATACAACAACCATCATTTGGAATCACCTACCTCAACAAGAAGAATCAGCTCTGCTACATGAGGTTCGATGAGATCCAGAAATTCTGTGATGACACGGTAAAACGAGTTCATGATGGGTTAGTTGAAAGATTGCTTGATGACAAGAAGCGGTTAAGCAAAGGTGAAAATACGAGGTGGAAAGCGAATGCACGAAGGATGATTCGCAACTTTGTTCATACGGTGGAATAAAGATTGTATCTTCGTGAGCAGATCAGGAGATTGGAAAGCTACATCGGCGTTCGACCATTATTCCCGGTCTTGACATTCAGACGACCTGATCCTCAATTTACAGACTTTGAAGCCATGCCTGCTGGTGACGCTTAGCTTCTGGTATTAACATTTCAATATTTTCATTATATATTGATTGATTTGTGATTACTACGGCTTGTGCACACATAACAGTGTACAACCCGCACTTTGTACTTAAAGGACCCTTTAGTACGTATCAGTGCTACAATCCTCACATAAGGAGCGAAAGCTTCTTACTTTTGAGTAGAATTAACAAACTTTTAATGATTTCTACAATTCTGCTCAAAAGACAAGTATTTCACCTCAATAAGTAGTCATTTGTTGAAGGGGAGTACTTGACCAAAAAAATCATTCTCAAATCTTAAAAGTCTTTATTGATTTCTCCCCATAAGACTCAAAAAGGCATATTTTAATCAAAAGGTTTACAAAAACAACATTTGATATGCTATTTTTGAGGGGGAGAAGATGAAAAGTGATAAAAATATGATGTCAAAAGTTCTATCTTGTGCGAGCTCGACTCAGAATTGACCCACGAATTGACAAAACAACAAATGTGAGTAGAAAGTACCATTTCGAGAAACTCTTCTTAGACGTTTACTATGACGGGTCTAACTTCCTTTTAGGAATGTTAACAACTTCAAGTTGGTTATTAAGGCTAGTTATCACCTAAAAACTGATAATGGATCCCTTTAACTAAGCAACGTAAACGTGTCCCTCGGGTACATGTCTATTAAGAGTGGATCAATTCAAAAAGTGCCAACTCTTCCCGCATATGCAAATTTCTGAAAACGTTCATGAGCATATGTGGAGGGGGAGTCTTTCATAAGAAATCAAAACCCTCAAAGTGTTAACAAAAGGTTTTACACTCATAAACACTTTGAGAGATTTTCAAATATTTGGTTCAAATGCATCAATAGGATAGTCATGGAGTTACAAGGTGAATAAGGATAGGAATGACCGTCCTATGATCCGCCAGAACCGGAGGGATCTACCCAAGGACATTACCAATAGTTAGAAAATAGAAGTCCTTAGGTATGATATGAAAAAAAGAGAAAGGAATGAAAGGAGAAAGAAGGGGTTGAAGAATTAAAAAGAAATGAAAGAAAAGGGTGAAAAGAAATAGCCCTCCATTTGTTCAACCTTAGGTCAGACACCGGGTTCAATTCATATGCTACTGGTCGTTGCTAAGGCAACACCGGTATTGAAGATAAAGACGTCATGGATCCAGTGACGCAATGCACCTAAACCTTCTCAGCCACTCAAGTTTCTCTCAAAAGATACTTGTTTCATTCTCACGGAGAACCCTGCATAATCTATTGACCATTCACTACGAGTGTGTCGATATTGAAAAGGAGGTACTCTGCTCCACACCTCCGAAGACCAAATTGTGCACGAATTGAGTCTAGAGCCACGAGATACATCAAAGATCTCTTAGGAACACATAATGCTTCTACACTAAGTGTCTTACATCATTAGACACTAAGTGTAAATTATCGAGTCCTATGCAGATCTTAGCAATCTGCCTTGAACGTTCATGAGGGATTTACTTATGTATTTCTCGAATGATTGAACGGAAATCCTACCAGGGTCAACATCAAACAGCCCTGACAGCAGGTCACTTCGGTGATTCCTTGTGGATTACGCTTAGTGTTTACGATGGTTTCAAACGGTCTACAGTCGTGGGGTGATCTCCAGTGACTCACCTAATCGTGGGTGTACTAATGTATGTCTGTGTAAGCTCTCTAGGGGGTATCCGATTAGGAACGGCCTTGGTAAGGATTAGAAGGAGTCCTCACACTATGCTGTTGACGAATTCTAATTCCAAACCTGTAAGTACCGGACGTATCATTGCTAACTGTTTCAATGCAGGTACAACTACCATCTTGAACACCAAAGTCCACATGCTCATACTTACATCTCAATGTCTAAGAAAGCTCTCCTCAAAGATCGATGCATTGTAAAAGTCAAAGAAAGATTCTATGTCGAATGAAAGAATCTACAAAGTGAAAAGACAATGTTCTAATGTAAAGCAAAGTTCAAAGAAAGATTCTACGTCAACACAAAGAATCTACAACAATGAAATGAGAGCTGCAAACGTATGAAAGCCCAACGTCAAAGATGTATGAGCATGCTGGAAAGGCGCAAATCCACTGGAGGCAAAGAAAGTGACGAATGGCATATTATGACATCACTTGATCACTATCACATCATCAAAGACAAAGAACAAAGAACGATGAATCATTTTGCTAACGAATTTTTTTGAAGACTTCTAATGCCGTGAAAGTCAAAGTTTAAAGACAAAGAAAAGACGTCGTGCAACTTTATTAATCTTCATGACCGACCCTTAGGGGGAGATTGTTAGGATCACGTTTTACGTAATCTCTCAAGTCTCGGTCATTTCCATAATATGTAATAGGTTGCTTTATTATTTAAGTTATTTATGTTACACGAT
>LBNU01012888.1:12880-40244 GCA_014162995.1 Artemisia annua | reverse complement strand
AAAGTGCAAGAGAAGAATACTTCTTATCATCAAGTCAAAGAAGTATTAGAGTCTAGTTAGTATTGATGTGAAGTTGTAGAAACAAGTTGTGTAAGTATATGTAATAAGTAGATCAAGATGATCTTACTTAGTAGTGAGTCATGAAGTCATGAAGTTGTGAAATAGTGAAGAAGTCATGAAGGTGTGAAGTAGTGAAGTCATGAAGTAGTGAAGATGTTGTGAAGTCGTGAAGAAGTCGTGAAGTCGTGTAGAAGTTGTGTAGTGATCGAAGTCGTGTCGTGAGATTGGTTCTAGCTACTATTAGAACCCGACATTTAGCTTAGTGTCGTTAATTGGTGTAAGCAAAAGTTGTGTACGGTTTTCTCCGCCAAAAGGGAGCTTGTTGAGTAGTGAAGAAAACTCTCGAGTAGGTGACTCGGGGAGTGGAGTAGGGCAAGGAAGGTGACCTTGTAGCCGAACCACTATAAATCATCGTGTCCGGTTTGCATCTTCTTTCTCTTATCTCTTTACATTTATTCTTGCATTTATCGCTTTATATCTATGCTTGCATATATGTGTTGGTTGTTGCTTATATTGTTTTGATGTTGAATGTGATAGATATAAGTTAATATTGCTATAGGATGAATAATTATATGATATGGTCTAATGGACTTAGATGCATTATTCACACTACTCATGTTGAGTTTAACTTAATCGATAATTTGATACAAAACGTTTTAAGATTTTAAAAGGAAAACATATTCACATAAAGATCAACCAAAGCTCTATTCATAAAACTAAGTTTTGAAAACAAACTCAAAAGCACGCATATATAATTGATCATATTGATTATATATTGTTTTCATAATAAACTCTAATTGAAGATTTTGAAACAAACATTTTATAAAACGAAAAAGAGGTAAAACTATTCAACCCCCCATTCTAGTTTTCCACAATTGGTATCAGAGCCACGTCGCTCTAATTTTCAAAACAAATGGTTTTAAAAATTGAGTACGATCCATGTATCAAATTATCTATTAAGGAGGATTAAATATGAAAAGTGTTTTGTTGATTACCTTGTATTAGTTTTGATGTTATATACACTAATTATACTAGCTCGAAATAATATTATGCTTAAAATAAATGTTATATGTTCGGTATAAAAAATCAGGAAGTTACACATCTTTCTGCAAAGTCAGAAAACAATTTTTTACAAAAAATAAAATTTTGAGTACCAGATGGGCGGCCCCCTTAATTCTTTGGGCGTCCCCCTTAAATACTGGGCGGACCCCTTACTGGGCGGCCCCCTTAAAATTAAGGGGTCCGCCTGTCTGTTCGACAGTTTTTCAGAAACTTTGAAAAATCATATAAAATTAACCGTAAGTCCGTAGAAGTCGTGCCACCCGGCGTTTTAAAGGTAATTGAGTCTAATTTCATTTAAAAATACTTAAAAATAATCATTTCAAAATTTAATTTGTCAGAAAGGCAAAATAATACACGGTGGTCAAACATTTGTGTCTTGTTTTAACGTAAAACTTTTGGTTTACCTTTTCTTTCAAGTTGGGCATTCCTAGTTGATATACTTTTGAAAAATTAAGTATTTATGTTTTCAAAATATTGATCTTAATTAAATTATAGAATGAGGAGGAAGCTATTTTATTTTCAAATAAAATCGAGCTAAGTAAACATTGGTGTATATAATACACAAAACGACAAGTGTTTTATGTGTTATGTGAACTTCTTTGTGATTTTATTTTCTTAATTGAATATATTAGATGATTGTTGCTATTTGAAGTTTAGCTAATTGTATATCTAAGCATATGTGCCCTGTTAGTTTATAGCTAGCTTTCCGGTTTATACTTAACTAGATCTTATGCTAGATTTCTTGCGTTAGGATTGCTATATTATGCTTGCATTGCATATAGGTATAGATGGCTTAATCTTACTCAAACATCTTGTAAATGAGTTAAATCTAGTCACCTAAATATTTTCAACAAATTACCATGTTTTATCTTAGGTTGTTTAAATAAGAGAAATTGAATCTTTTTTAAAAATAAACATTATTAGTTATATAAAAAGAAAAAGTATTTTCAAAATCTAAGTGTGTTCATTATACGCAACAATGAATAGTTCTTAAAATAAACAAAACATATAACAATCATGTAGTAATAAGTCAACTTTCAATCATTCACTAACCTCACTTATAAATAATCATAGGATTAATGGAACACACTACCAAAATATCTATTTATTTAAAATGAGTGTTCGTGAGGGTCAAGAAAGATCTTGATATTATATCAATACATTATTCAAATTATGGTTGATATATTTATCAAATCTAATTGATATGTTTTTGAGTGTGGACAAGAAATTGGATTGTTATTTGCTTAGTTTCAAGATTATATCAAATTACAACAAAGGATATAGTCTTGAATCTACATACTCAATCACACTCGATTGATATGAAAATAACAAAATCCTTTTCCAAGACGATAAGAATATGCATCGGATCATAACTCACACTTGTGAATATGATGTCATATTGAGTCTACTTGTTCAATAGTTGTGTTCCAAATATTTAGCAAACACATTCATAAAATATACATTGAAGTAGGATTGACAACTTGGATGTTTCATCCGAAATATTCAAGAAATTTACATTGTAGTACAATGGATAAATGTGTCATCTCCGAAAAACCAAACATGAGCAAACTAACAACATATGTAAACTTTGCTCACACTACTTAAAATCATCACTCCAAGCTAAAATAAACATTTAAGAATAATACACACTATATATTTTATGTATTTCATTTTCTTTGTAGCATGAATAGTTGTGTTACAAGGCAATGCACTACATATTCCTTTTAAAATAATATAAGTTATTAGAATTGAAAAATAACTTGTCACAATGCATAAACAAGTAAAATTCATCTTTTCAAATACTAGTTAAATTATGTTATACAACATTGGCAAAAATCATTAAAAATAATATTTTTAAGAATATAAAAATGTCTAGTTTTAATATCATTTGAGAATCACAAACTCGTTTAAGATAAATAATCTTAATGAGATTCATTTCACAAGATATGCTAAGGAGCATTCTTAAATCAAGCACATTTATTAAATCAAGTAATATGCAATTAAAACCAAACAACCTGTAAATCATAAACAAAAGATTAAAACATTTTGTTTACTTTTGTCTAAACATTCAACACGTCTCTATTAGGATCATAAGTAAAATATATCATCTAGATTTACCTTCATAAAAACATGATGTTCTCACATTAAGCCAAGTATTAGTGAATCAAGCAAACTTCATATTTGGTACTCTTCGATAGGTAAATTTAGGAACTCAATTTCTTCTAAAAGGAGAATGAATACTGGAGAATCTATTGACTAGAAAATCAATTTAACCTAACGGTTAAATTGCTTCTATGTGAGAAGTTGGGTGTGTGTAACCCATAAAAATGGTCATGTTTAGCCTGAATTGAGCACCACTAGTAATAGTCTCATACTCATTCTCCAAATTGATTAAATGGTTCTTCCTAAATATACTTAACGCTAGTTTACTTTTATGAACCTTGCCTCACATTAGAATTTTGCTTTACTCCTAAATTTATGGCATCTCGCATATATGATACTTCTAGATGTTTATTTGCTCCTACGTGATTTGATTATATGCCTTCATAATTATTTGCTTAGTTATTGAATGCATGTTTATTATAATAGTTATTGTCTTTCTATAACTATTTTGACATGATATAGTTTTGTACTTATGATACATGCCTAAATGCCTTTACATGCTTGACTCTATATGCCTCATCCATCTAGGTATATATTTCTTGCCTTTAGATCTTACACCCTTATTTCATGAGAACCTTAGTGTCACAATCCGATAGGCCATTATAGTCTCAAAAATGTCTTAAGTGTCCTAGAGTCTTCATGCATACTCACTTCCTTATTCATCATCTTGTTCCCTTCCAAACAATTCACTCCTTTGTCAAGAGATAGTTAGATAGTAATCTAATACCTCTAATGTGACAACTTAAATATTTCATCCGAAATGTTTAAGTATTTTTAATTAGCGAAATGCAAATTAAAATGTCACTCATCGTCCATGTATATTTCTTGAGTCATGACTCTATTATAATATAGATGTCAAACATCTTCCATCCACCTCTTCCGCTATCACCTTTAGGAAAACCTTGTAACTCGTTTTGTGATTGTTTTAAACATTTGCAATACTCGAGAAGAGCTACATAACTTCATGGATGAAGTTCATTGTATGCTATCCTTCATCCTTCGTGTCACTGTCAAGATCATCGTTTTCATGTTGGTTTGTCTTTATTTGTGTCACACTCTATGTCCGGATGAGCACGGATTTAATGGGAAGGGAAAACACACCACTTACATATATCCTTCCACCTTAAACCTAAACCTACATCACACCACTTACATATATCCTTCTACCTTAAACCTAAACCCACATCACACCACTTACATATATCCTTCTACCTTGAACCTAAACCCACATCACACCACTTACATATATCCTTCTACCTTAAACCTAAACCCACATCACACCACTAAACTCTCCAACATTCTTACTTCCAAAAATATACCTCCATTTACCCGCAATCAACCTCTTCCTTGTCAAAATTTCTAAGGCCTAAAAAGAAATTTAATTAGAAGGCATTTATAGTTACTTTTTTTCTCATATCAAGTGACNGATATATTAATCTAAACCATCATTGTCAACCCTTTTTCATCACCTTCCCTTTTCCATTCATGCTCATCCTTCCTCATTAATTCTACGAACGTATCATTCTCATCTTCATTTTGGCATCTTTCATCAAAATATGTCGGTCGAATCCCTGTATTGGTCCTAATCATTGTCACGTCTTAAGCATTGGTCATATTATCTTTTGGGGATTTAGGTTGTTCTTTTTAAAACAATAATTGCATGTGTCATACTCTTAGTCCATATACCTTAGACATCCATATCTTGTTCCCCAATAAGTGTCATGCATATATCTATCATCATCATTATGTATATGTGCATTCTTTTTCTACTAACTCTGTTTTGTAGGATTATTATTTCGCTCGATTCTTTGGTAGCCAAAACTAGTTTTGAGCATACACCAAGGGGGAGTATACACCAAGGGGGAGCATTGGTGATAGTCAAGGCTTCACTCACGATGATGCAAGCTCGCCTTATACATTCTATCTCAAGTATTGAAGTGTAGTAGAAGTCTCGTCTAGGAGTCCACCTTTTTGCTTCGACAAAAGGGGGAGAAGAAGTGTAAACAAGAAATTTATACATTTTACTATGAGTTATAGTTTACATAGTTTGTCATCATCAAAAAGGGGGAGATTGTTGGCATAAATATTACGATATTTATATTACGATATTTAATCTAAACATCCTCTTCATGTTTTGATGATGACAAAGATGTAAGTTACAACACATAACGTAAAGTGTTTAAGTTACTTGTAATCACAAATCATCTATGCATTCATACGTCAACGTCTCTTGACATCTCAACGTCTCGAGTATGCTTCAACAATCACTTAAGGTAGGTATAAACAAATGTCTAATACATTTTATGATCAAAGGGATTTTTATTTAGACATTACAAATTTTATAAAATGTTATAAACATTTTATATATTTTAGAAAAACACTTTTGGTAATTAAAGGGAAATGTTTTAATTAAAAGAAAATCTTATAAAATAATATAAACATATTATATATTTTTGAAAAACACTTTTGGTAATAAAGGAAAATGTTTAAATCATACTAAATATATGAATTCAAATTTTTAACCAAAATCAGTTAGTTTTTCACCAAATAAACTTTCCCCACTAAAAGACAAGTTTTCAGGCCGTTACAAGAGGGCGGCCCCCTTAATTTTAAGGGGGCCGGCCATGAATTAAGGGGGCTGACACGCTCCACCTGACAGAATCTGTTAGAATTTTTCTCCTATAAATACCACCCCAAACCTGGTATTTTCCTAACCTTTTGCACAAAAATTTTCAGATATAAATCTCTCTAAACATCTTCTAAAACCCTTTGATCATAAGATTATTAATCTTTGTTTCAAGTGATCCAATCCTTTACCATTCAAAGTGCAAGAGAAGAATACTTCTTATCATCAAGTCAAAGAGGTATTAGAGTCTAGTTAGTATTGATGTGAAGTTGTAGAAACAAGTTGTATAAGTATATGTAATAAGTAGATCAAGATGATCTTACTTAGTAGTGAGTCATGAAGTCATGAAGTTGTGAAGTAGTGAAGAAGTCATGAAGGTGTGAAGTAGTGAAGAAGTCATGAAGTTGTGAAGTAGTGAAGATGTTGTGAAGTTGTGAAGTCGTGAAGTCGTGAAGAAGTCGTGTAGAAGTTGTGTAGTGATCGAAATCGTGTCGTGAGATTGGTTCTAGCTACTATTAGAACCCGACATTTAGCTTAGTGTCGTTAATTGGTGTAAGCAAAAGTTGTGTACGGTTTTCTCCGCCAAAAGAGAGCTTGTTGAGTAGTGAAGAAAAGTCTCGAGTAGGTGACTCGGGGAGTGGAGTAGGGCAAGGAAGGTGTCCTTGTAGCCGAACCACTATAAATCATCGTGTCCGGTTTGCATCTTCTTTCTCTTATCTCTTTACATTTATTCTTGCATTTATCGCTTTATATCTATGCTTGCATATATGTGTTGGTTGTTGCTTATATTGTTTTGATGTTGAATGTGATAGATATAAGTTAATATTGCTATAGGATGAATAATTATATGATATGGTCTAATGGACTTAGATGTATTATTCACACTTCTCATGTTGAGTTTAACTTAATCGATAATTTGATACAAAACGTTTTAAGATATTAAAAGGAAAACATATTCACATAAAGATCAACCAAAGCTCTATTCATAAAACTAAGTTTTGAAAACAAACTCAAAAGCACACATATATAATTGATCATATTGATTATATATTTNATAATTATATGATATGGTCTAATGGACTTAGATGTATTATTCACACTTCTCATGTTGAGTTTAACTTAATCGATAATTTGATACAAAACGTTTTAAGATATTAAAAGGAAAACATATTCACATAAAGATCAACCAAAGCTCTATTCATAAAACTAAGTTTTGAAAACAAACTCAAAAGCACACATATATAATTGATCATATTGATTATATATTGTTTTCATAATAAACTCTAATTGAAGATTTTGAAACAAACATTTTATAAAATGAAAAAGAGGTAAAACTAGTCAACCCCCCCCCCCCTTCTAGTTTTCCACAAATACATAACAACTATTGAGTCAGGGGATTCAGTGACCAAATGGATGTACACTCCGTACCTCCAAACCCATTACCAGGTGTGAATTAATCCCTCAAGTGCACTAAATTTTCCAACAATCCTCCCCAAATTTAGTTTACTTCCTTTGCATGATAAATTAAACACAAAACAAAACATATGCATAAATGAAAATATCTTGAAGATTGAATTCTCATCTTAGTACATTACACGTTGAAATATTCGAGAATCAGGGTGTTCCAAAGAATTGAACCCTTCAACCCATTTAAATACCTGAAGATAAAATACACATACATTTTCAAACACTTAAATAACCCTGATACTATACAAGCCATGTGTCCATATCCAATTCATAAATGTTGTAAAAGCTAAAAGTCTAAAGCTTCCTGAAGCGGCAAAACTTCAACATTTACATAGGTGGTTCCTCTTTATTCATGCTCCTGCTTAGCACTTTTTCAAAGAAATTAACCATTGAGAAGTAAAGACTTCATCCTCCTTTTCAGCAGTTTCTGAGCACAACCTTGGGATGTAACATAAAACATGTGCTCTAGTCCACTAAATGTTCAGCTTTCCACATTGAACTCAGCTCCCAAGTTTCCTCAGGAGGGAGTTGGGTGTCTTAGCATTCAGTGAATAAGTTAGACTTCAAACCCATCCCTTTAGCAGACTTTAAAACCAAGTCTCTAGCTAAACCCTTCGTCAAGTGATCAGCTAAGTTTTGTTGAGATCTAACAAACTCTATAGATACCACCCCATTCATGATGAGCTCACGAATCATGCTATGCCTGACACCTAAGCGTCTAGACTTCCCATTGTACATCTGGCTATAAGCCTTTGCCAATGTAGCAGCACTATCACAACGGATCGAAATAGGTGCTACAGGTTTAGGCCACAATGGAATCTCAAGAAGCAAGTTTCTCAACCATTCAGCTTCTTTACTAGCAGCTGCTAAAGCTACAAATTCAGATTCCATGGTTGAACTGGTAATGCAAGTTTGTTTCTTGGATGCCCAAGAAATTGCACCTCCACCAAGTAGGAATACCCAGCCACTGGTAGACGAATTGTCTTCAGTGTTACTGATCCAACTTGCATCAGTGTATCCTTCTAACACTGAAGGATAACCAGTATATGAGAGACTATAATCCAAAGTTCTCTTCAAATACTTAAAAACCCTCTGAATTGCTTGCCAGTGATGAGCACTAGGATTACTAGTATATCTGCTCAGTTTACCTACTGCAAAAGCAATATCAGGTCTTGTACAAGTCATGGCATACATCAAGCAGCCAATTACCCTAGAATACTCAAGTTGAGATACAGCTTTGCCAGTATTAGGCATCAGCTTCTCACTTGCATCCATAGGGGTACTCACTGGAGTACAATCAAATTAATTAAATTTCCTCAATACCTTCTCAATGTAATGAGATTGAGAGATAGAAATTTTGTTACTTTCATGTTTAATCCTAATACCAAGGATAACATCAGCCTCCCCCATATCCTTCATGGAGAACTTTGATGACAAAAATTCCTTTGTAAGGTTAACTTGATTTTGGTCAGTGCCAAAGATCAACATGTCATCAACATATAGACAAATGATGACTCCTTTACTAGATTCATCAAATTTGCTATATACACATTTGTCAGCTTGATTAAGTAAATAATCACTAGACAAAACCACTTCATCAAACTTTTGATGCCATTGCTTAGGTGCCTGTTTGAGTCCATAAAGATACTTAATCAGTTTACACACCTTGTGTTCATTGCCAGGCATGATGAAGCCCTGAGGTTGGTTCATGTAAACCTCCTCATCTAAGTCACCATTCAAGAAAGCTGTCTTTACATCCATCTGATGAATAACCAGATTGTGAATTGATGCCAAAGCAATTAGCAATCTTATGGTACTGATACGAGCCACAGGGGCATAAGTATCAAAATAGTCTATTCCTGACTTTTGTTTAAAGCCCTGAATAATTAGTCTTGCCTTGAACTTTTCAACAGTTCCATCTACCTTCATTTTCCTTTTGAAAATCNACCTAATAGTGTCTAACTAGTGGTGGAACAAATATGACTATGAAGTTCTTGAATTTGTTCTAATGTGTGCCTAAATGAAACAAATATGGAGTAAATATTGCTTCCTAAAACCAAATGATCTTGAGAAACAATCATTAGTCTCCTTGAATTAAATTTGATTACTTCCAAGTGTTATATATAAGTATACATTAGATTATATACTCATAAACAACGAGAGTAAGACTATTATGCATGATTTTAGAAAAACGTTTTTATTTTTATTCAACAATGAGTTTTCCTAATCGTGAGAATGTTTTGGAAAGGAATTGAGGTTTTATTGAAAGTATAATTATGTTTTGGAAAGGAATTGAGGTTTTAACTAGCTTGATGAAGTAATGGGGAAGAGCAACATTAATACCCTCATACGTGCTAAACATTTTAAAAGTACTCCAAGTTTTTCGATTATCTTAATTCGAGTCATTAGAATAGTTATTGTAAAGTTATGTAAAGATTCAAGTGTAAGGGGAATGCAAATCCTCTATGATGTATTATTTTGGATGGTAGGGCAAGAGTGTATGAAATAACAATCGTAAAATCAAGAAAAATACAAAAAAAATATGAAAAAGAAAGAATAAAAAACATACGGACTACCATCCCGTTTTCTTTTATGTTCCTTTTTAGTTTTTGTTATTTCATTTTTAGACTAAGATTGAGTCGAGTCTTGACTTAAGCAACGATGTAGAGTGCATGTATTTGATCATGATAATTAACTCGCCACCACTAAAATACCCTTTATTACAACCAAACCGTGTTATCATATCCCTTACACCTTACACACATGAATTGTTGCACCAGAGTCAACCCACCAAGCAACATCATCATCCTACACAAAGTATATTTCAGATATATATGTAACATAATAAATCTCAAAAGACTTATTAAATATATTTTGACCTTTTAGAGAATTGGTATTACCATTCCCTGATCCACTTGTGCCTGATCCATTGGGTTTGTTTCCAACTTTACCACCCTTGCAATCTTTTTTGAAGTGTCCAGGTGATGAGTGTGTAAATACTCATCATTTTTGTCTTATCTAAACTGCAAAAACATTCAAAAACACCCAAATATGCATCAAAATACTGAAAATATCCCAGGGTTGTGTTTTATATGTTTTAGATGCAAAATGTTTGAAAACAAATGAAAAAAGAACAAAGTTTGCATAATTGGCAGTTTCAGTCCCTCAACTTTCAAAACTTGTCAAATCTAGTCCCTGAGCATTAATTTTGGAAGAAAAGTCAACCAAAGTCCTTTGAAAATCACAAGTTGTCATAATTATGTAGCCCCTCGCAAATTTCAGGTCTATATTTTAACTATTTTATGTCTAATAATGTTACTTTTAATTACTTTTATAATTAATCTCGAAAGTTTAATTATGTAAACTTTCCTCGCGACCAACACAAGACTAGGATAAGTCTGTGTTCAAAATACTCATATTTCGCCAATAGTCATATTTTATGTGAACTATTGTCATTTTGTCATTTTTACGTGAGCATTTGATCTCTTAAGTAATACGTGTGCTCAAACCTACGTTATTATATTTTAACAATATAAGCACACTCCGTTAGGCTTATCACACCTTTAATATACTTAGTTGAAGTATATTGATAAGTTTAGACATTTTTATAAGCATTCCATTTTTATGTTGCCCGGTTTTTAAGTTTTGGGACTTAACGGCTTAACATTAGTAATTACCGGGACCAAACTATGCTCCGCAGGTTAAAAACTTCACATGTCCTTTACTTAACATACTATGTCTAAAAATTAGACACCTTATCTCACTTTACCATATATGAACATATAATTCATATCTTCACCATTAAGTAATTAGCAAAATAAGAGAAAATATATTGGTCTCTACTCCTACATCCGTACATCACCATCAAAATAAATTCATCATCTTATTTGAATTAAGCTGCAAGAACTAATAAGAAGATGAAGACCATGAAGTATCCTACTTAGACCAAGAGTAGTTTTGGTAATTCTAAGGCTAGTTTAAGAACTACACAAGAAGACTAAAGGCTGAAGTGAAGTGATCCTTGGAGTACTTAGCTCAAGATTATAAGAATTTACAAGGGATAAAGTGGTTGAAGGCTTGAAGATTTAGGATAGTTGTCCTTGTGTTCTTGTTACCTTTCATCCAATCTTTGTAAGATTGTGGTTAAATCTTTATGTCTTCCTTCATTTTTGTATTTTCCCTGTTTTGTATAAGTTGTATATGTTGTTAAGACTTGGTTTGATGTTGTACATAGCTAAACACAAGAAAAACATAAGTTAACAACTAGTTTGTAACTAGTAATTATGTGAAGTTTTGATAGAATCATGAGCCATGGACTTGAATGACCTTAAAAATCTGTTAAGAGGAAGTAAAAGACTAGAACTTGAGCTTTTGAATCATTTAAAAGGGACTTATGGTTAAAAGGTTAGAACTAAGTGAAGGTTACTAGATATAAGTGCTGGAACAAAAGTCTTCTGAAGTAATCTAAAATCACGAATTAGAGCCATTTCTGGTCCGAATCATTGAAAATGTAAAACACGAAAGTTTCTCAGAAAGATGTTTTAATTAAGACAACGCGGACAGTTTAGCTTGAAAGTGAACGACAAAGGCTAGAAACTGCAAAAGCTAACTGGACCTATTTAAGATTGTTAAACAGCCATAACTAAAGACTTTTGGTGGCGTTTTGACCTCTTGAGACCGAGACACACCCAAGACTAAGCCAAGGCTGTCGTCTCAAGGCTTTCTAAGCCGAGACATAGAAACGGTTATGGCCTTGGTTGTTGTCTCAAGTTTATGTGTCTAGCCGCATGACAAGTTTGGGATTTGAGGACCCGAAATTTGTCATTGAGACTTGATCATTTATTTGACTCATTTTCTCGACCTCGAAAACTTATAGAAAATAACCATATCACATATTAGCTATATGAATATCACTTTTACAAGTCACAACCTTCACTTGATTCACGAAAATTGTATTAAATAGTATGGTATATAAGTTACATGTACAACATCTTAAATCAAGTCAATAACTTACATATACTTGTACACTAATATCTTACTCTATACTAAGACACGATCACTATACTCTCATAGGTTATCTTTAAAGATCGTGGTCTCGCCATACACTATCTGTTGCTATTATCCACTACTAAATACTACGGTGAGTTCATAGCCCCAACTTTTACTTAAACACTTTTATAAACTTTTGGGGGAGATACATGCCAAAACTTTTATTTACGGACAATTATTGCTAAATTGTATGCTTTCCTGATTATATATTATTGCTTGTGTCTAAGTTCCCTTATGCCACAAGTCCCCCACATCATGGACCATTAATCACTTGCGAGTGAACGGTGATATAGTAGATAGGCCTATCAGGATTGACGAGTCCCGTTTGTGTTAGCTGGATAAGTAACCAAACGTACTATATTTGTAACTCTAGGTATTTGGCAAGTACCTACACGGGGCCATTATTATCCTATATATCATTGTTGATATATACCGTCAGTTTGAGTGCCATGAGCTTAGATGCAATAATATACTTACTCGATGATTTTATTCGTTGCAATTATCACTTTAACTCTGAAAACTAATTGTCCATTATTTAAACCTACGAATTCACTCAACTTTTGTGTTGACTTTCGGCATGTTTTATCTCAGGTCCGTAAGATATATCTGGCACACAGGTGAAGGCACACGGAATGGATATTTTGAAGACTATGCATATTATCATTCGATAACGTCTTAAACTTATTATGTACATTATGGGACCTCTACTCTGATATAATGAATAAATTCGAATGATAATGTATTTTAAAAAGTCTCATTTTAGAGTCGTTTTCTGTATTTGTACTTTGTGTTAATAAGTAATACCCTTATTTAGCTTCCGCTGCTATACGAGACTAGGGGTGTTACAAATTAGTCCTTTGGTGAAAAGTTTCAAAAGTTTACAAGTTTAGTCCCTGAACTTTGCAAAATTGTCAAAAATAGCCCCTGGGATTAAAATCTTTTGGAAATTAACAATTATGGTCCTTGTATTATGAAACTTTGGCAAAAATAATCATTGGGTGAAAAGTTTGGTGAAATTACAAGTTTGGTCCCTCAAGTTTTACAAGTTGGCAGAAATGGTTCCTAGACATTCAAAAATGGAAATTATCAACATAAGTCCTTGTACTATTGAAGTTTGGCAAGATTGGTACTTATAATAACCTTGGAAAGTTNCAAGATGTACTCATAATAACCTTGGAAAGTTCCTGCCAAAACCCATAACCTCACTTTGGCAAATTAAACAATTTGTCCTTTGTGATATCAACCAAACGACACCCTTTTATAAACCCATAATCAAAACCCAAAACAACCCAAACACAAACAACCACACCATCCCACCCTTTTTCCTTTCTTGCCCATCACAACTCCAGCCCAACGACCAACCCATTACCCCCTTTTATTAATAATAAATGATGAGACGAAAAAGTGCTTACGCTTTTAGGGGGTCATTTAACTAATTCGTATAAAATGCTGATCAATATATGCCCTAAATCGTTCCTTTTGTCATTTTAGGTACTTTTGAGAAGGAATTCTGGAAAAACATGCACAATTTAGATGTTTGGAGCAAAAAGTGGAAGAAAACGACAAAGTCTTAAGACAGGTCTACAACGACGGCGTCAGAAGTCACAAGGGTGACGCCCATTCAGCAAGGATGGACAAAAGAGTGGAATTCAATTATTAAATGACGGCCAGAAGATTCAAGAATTTACACCTGCACATAGTCAGTGTGTAAAAGGTGATTAGGCCGTCAGGAACAAAAGTTAAAGAAGAGACGCCCAGAAGTTTTTACATGGCTTGACCACGTCCCAAAGGATCCTAGGCACATCCAATGAACCTAATGGCGCGAGCTGAACGGCGTCAGGACCCTATAAGCTGAGCCGTCCGAACTTAAAATCATATATAGGTTTTTCTAATTTTTCATTTTCACATTGATGTGTGGAACTTTTGGTGAGAGACTTTTTAGGGCAAACCCTTAAGACGTTGATATATACCGTCAGTTTGAGTGCCATGAGCTTAGATGCAATAATATACTTACCCGATGATTGTTTTCGTTGCAATTATCACTTTAACTCTGAAAACTAATTGTCCATTATTTAAACCTATGAATTCACTCTACTATTGTGTTGACTTTCGGCATGTTTTATCTCAGGTCCGTAAGATATATCTGGCACACAGGTGAAGGCACACGGAATGGATATTTTGAAGACTATGCATATTATCATTCGATAACGTCTTAAACTTATCATGTACATTATGGGACCTCTACTCTGATATTATAAATAAATTCGAATGATAATGTATTTTAAAAACGTCTCATTTTAGAGTCGTTTTCTGTATTTGTACTTTGTGTTAATAAGTAATACCCTTGTTTAGCTTCCGCTGCTATACGAGACTAGGGGTGTTACAATAAACCTCCTCTTTTAATTCTCCGCTCAAGAAGGCGGACTTGATGTCAAAACTGGTATATTTTCCATTGCTCTTGGGCTGCTACAGCAAAAATCATTCGAACAGTTTCTAGTCGATTCCTTGTTGTTGTGTGAAGCCTCTAACCACTAATAGTGCTTTATACTTTTGAATACTTCCATGTGCCAAATATTTAGTCTTATAAATCCATTTCAAACTAATTAAATTTTTACCTTCTTGAAGATCGACCAACTCCCATGTTTAATTTCTTTTGATTACCAACAATTCTTCTTCCATTGCAATCAACCATTCTTCTCTTTCCATGGCCTCTTTAACAGTAACCGGGTCACCAACAAATAACACCAGTGGTGATGGCCCTCACTCTCAAACCAACGTCAAGGAATGTGACCACACTCACTTGTACGTGGCTGAATTAAATCTTTATCCGACGCCTCAATTGCTGGTGGGCTTGAGTTTAACTGCTGAGGAATGTTGCGATGCTTACCTCTGTTTTGTTGATCCCTATTGGAGGGAGAAGACACTTGAGATGGAGGAGCTGAATATGATCGTTGTAGAGTGCAGTTATGTGATCTTGCAGCATCTTCTTCACCATCATTTGTTTCATGGATACTTATCTCTTGCTCTTCAATCCCAATGCCAGGAATAGGATTGCTTTCTTCTGATTCCCAATTTCAGCTTGCCACCTCATCAAAGACGACATCGCGACTTATAGTAATATTTCCACTCATCCGGTCATAAAAACGGTGAGCTTTGATGTTGAGCACTAACCAATAAAAACACGTTTTTGAGACTTTGCTTCAAGTAACTTGTGTCTTTACGAAGTGATGAGACATGGCATATGCAACCAAAAATTCACAAATGACTTACTGAAAGTTTATTTCCATTCCATGCTTCGTATGGAGTCTTGTTCCATACCGCCGTTGTTGGCAATATATTCAGAATGTGAACGGCGACTGCAACTGCCTACACCCAAAAAGAATTAGGCATTCCTTTCATCTTTAACATGGATCGGGCCATTTCGATCACTGTGCGGTTCTTTCTTTAGCGTCACCATTTTACTCTGGTGTATATGCAGCCGTGAGTTTCCTCTTTATTCCATGATCATCACAAAAAGCTTCAAATTCTTTAGAGTTGAACTCACCTCCACAATTGCCTGCTAGCGATTCCGTTTTCATTGGACCACACAAGTCGGATGGATGAGTTCTAGAACATCTTCTGCACTTTTTGATTTCTCTACTGGAATTGATTTCATTGTCTGCGTTCCCGCCAGACAACCTTCGCAAACCCTCTGATGACTCGATAAGATGATTGCTCACCATGTGCTTGTCATTAAGCAATTGAAGTCCCTAATTGATTTCAGTTTTATGTATTCGCAAAAAACAACTTAGTAACATAGCAAATCTAAACCAATTATTGTAACTTAAAGACTTGAGTGGATCGTATAAGAGGTTGGTTTATCAGGTTTTGGGTCCAAACGGTGCACGTGCAGCCCGTTATAAGCATTTTCCATTCCTTTTCTAACCTAATCCAAACTCCCTATTGATGCAGTATCCTAATCCAAACACACCTTATTGCTGCAGTTGCCAAACTCGAATACAACATATTTTTGCTGCACATGCAACCATCTAAATGCTCGATTTTCAAGGAGAGAAAACTCTTCCATTGTCACAAATCTAAAAATCCATATGTGCAGATTGTAAATTGAATCTTTAATTGAAAAACAAAGGATAAAAACATCACGAATCCATCAAATCGTTTACTAACCTTATTAAGCTTGCTGATTACTGATATTCAAAGAGTGATAGTAATAAGAGAATCAAATTTAAAACACAAATCATATCGCCCTTCGGCATTTTATAGCATAGCAGACCAAAAAAAGTACAAACTTAAAAAACTTTAACTGAAATTCAGATAAAAAGGCACATACTTGTGAAGAAGGATTAGGCTATAGCATCTATGAATCCAAAGGTGACTGTGGCTGCTGAGGTGGTTGTGGCCACATTGCTGGACCTGTAGTGGAGGCTGATGTGCATAAAGACCAGGATCCATCATAGGCTTGTTTGAGATCATCCCTGGTGATCCGGACTGCGGTGAATGCTGAGATGCCATATAATAATACGTATCAGAAGGCCCGCCAACTGGCACATTCACCGTTGGCATAGATGTCATAACTTCTTCTTTTATATCCTCCCTCGGGACTATATCAACCAAAAAGTAAAATATGTAAGTCCTCGTGATTGCAGCAGCAATGTCGTTTTTTTTGCAGTGTCATCCGTTTCATTAATGTAAACATCCATTAGATGCTCAAAATAAAAAACAACATCCTTCAAAGGTAGAAACTTTAGCCCATTTGTGATATTTTTGCACTCACACAAAAATCACAAAAAGTGACCCAAAAAACGGTTGAGAGCTAAATTGCAAGATGATATTAATCCGGATAGGGACTGAACCACATATCGTGTGAGATTAACAGGAGGCATAGTTATTTCCACAATAGCACCCACAATGGGTGGTCCTATTATGACAACCAAGAACATGCTCTTGATCATGTTTTGAATGAACATCCAAAATGTTTGTTGCATCAGCAAAGGGTAATCGTCTGTTAGATTATTCTGTTCTTGAGAGGTAACAGGCATCCTAGTCCAAAAAACATTAGAGAAACGGTCACATCATTAATGCAATCGTCCAGTATATTAAATTAGATAAAATGTTCATACACGCATGGTATTATTATGTTAACATGTACCACAGACACATATGCAGATACCTATCAAATAAATGGAAACGATAAAGACTACTACAAACAAAAAAAAATTCTAAAATATCATAAAAGTTGCATAGTAACATGGTATTTATGCACCAACAAAATAAGTTTACATAAGAAAATTATCATACTGAGCTATCAGTTTATGCTTGCTTTCTCAAAGACACTAAACCATAAAAATTACTAATAATAAAGATTACCGTAGGTTCTGAAGCATTTTTGCACATGACCACTGGGATACCAGTACACAATCTAATAAACATGTTGCAGCCCAAGTTATGTAGCTATGGCCGGCAACTACGTATGGCTTCTATGCTAACCTGTAACACCCCCAAAATTATCGCAGCGGAAGATTGTGTCACTGGGGTATTACTTCATAGTTCACAGTACAAGTTACAGAAAACAACTCTAAATGAGACGTTTTGAAATAAATTATCATTCGATTAAAATATCAGAGTTTATAAAGAGGTCCCACAAGTTTGGAATACATAAAGAGTACAACATAGAAGTTGTAAAGTTTCTCGAATGATAATATATGCATTGTCTTCAAAATTATTTTCCATGCGCCTTCACATGCCAGCTAATTCCTTTCGAACCTGAGATAAACATGCTAAAAAGTCAACACAAAGGTTGAGTGAATTCATAGGTTTGTAAAACAGTAGTGGACAATAAAGTTCATAGTATAATTGCAATGTGCGCAATCATCATCTTGATAGTTATTATTGCTCTAGGCTCATGGCACTCAAGACTGACTGTACAATATATCAATACGTGATATTATGTACAATAATAATGCCCCGTGTAGGTAATTGCCATATACCTAGTGTTCCAAATATAGTGCGTTTGGTTACCTATCCGGCTAACACAAACGGGATTCGTCAATCCCGATAGGCCTATCCACAATATTTGCGCTCACTTGCAACAACAAGTGATTAATGGTCCATGATGTGGGGGACTTTTGACATAAACAACTTAGACATGCATGCAATAATACAATCAAGGCTAGCATCCAGTTTACAAGTAATTGTCCATAGTAAAAACAGTAGCATGTATCTCCCCCAATGAGTTTATAAAACAGTTAAACAAAGGTAGGGGCTATGAACTCACCGTAGTAACCAGTAGTAGTTTATAACAGCAGATAATGTATGGCAAGACCACGATCCTTAACGATAACCTATGAGAGTATAGTGATCGCGTCTTAGTATAATGCACAATATGAGTGTACAAGTATATGTAAAGTCACTGACTTGATTAAGATGTTGTACATATATCTTATGTTGTGTAAATGAGTGACATATCCTTAAAATGTGGTTTGGCTATTTGCCTTTTATAAATAACTTTGTATTACCGTTCGGGCTATCAAAATATAGAAGTCATGTAGTGAACGTATGAGGAGCCAGGACACTTTAATTCGTAAATCCACAACTCGTCAATACGACACCCCGAAGAGGCCTCTTATGATAATGAAACTCCCTACTATTGTAGTACTTATCATTTATAAGTAAAAGTACTTGACGAGACAAATGTTGTATAAAAACATTTGTCGTGTTTCGTCAAAGAATATTTTTTGAACTAGTATGGTGACTTGATGATATAAGTTATATATCGTAAAGTGGTTTAGCATAATATTCGTCAAGTGTAAATGTTACCAACTCAATGTGTGTTGTAATAAAAATGATAACGGCGTTACATAACTTTGTCGTGTAAAGTGTTTAAAACGATATTTAGATATCATACAAGTTATTATAATTTCGCGGATCAAGTATAAGTTGTGACTTTGTGATAATGATGTATGTAATGTGGTCAATTTTTATAAGTTTTCGAGGTCAAGAAACTGAGTCAATTAATGATCAAGTCTCAATAATAAGTTTCGGGTCATCAAATCCCAAACTAGTCATGCGGCTAGATACATAACCTTGAGACATCAACCAAGACCATAGCCGTTGTTATGTCTCAGCTTTGAAGGCCTTGAGGCAACAGCCTTGGCTTAGTCTTGGGTGTGTCTCAGCCTCAAGAGGTCAAAACGCCACCAAAAGTCTTTAGCTATGGTTGTTTTTCAGTCTTAAACAGGTCCAGTTAACTTTTGTAGTTTCTAGCCTTCGTCTTTCACTTTCAGGCTAAACTGTCTGCGTTGTCTTATGTAAAATATCTTTCTGAACAACTTTCATGTTTGACACTTTCGGCGATTCGGACCAGAAAAGGGTCAAAACCGTGATTTTTAGAATCAGATCAGAACCCTTTTTGTTCCAGCACCATATTTCTTTCTAGCAATCTTTACTTAGCCACAACTTTTTAACCACAAGCCCTTTTTAAGTGATTCAAAAGCTCAAGTTCTAATTTTAACATCCTTCATCTGTTTCTCAAACTTGTCAAAATCCTAGGTTCTTGATTCTATGCTAAAGATTAACAAATTCACTAGTTACTAACTAGTTGTTTCAAAAGTGTCTAACAAGTTAACTTGTGTTTTTCTTGTATGTACAACATCATACCATGCCATATTACATATGAAACTTGTACAAGATATAAATTACATCAAAATAGAAGGAAGTCATGAAAACTAAACATAGCCTTACAACTTTCTTGGATGGAACAACAAAAACACAAGAGCAATTTATACCAAGTCTTCTAGCCTTTAATCTTTGCCTTCAACCTTCAACCTTCAACCTTCAACCCAACTTGTTAAAATCTTAATAAAACCTTGTACTTAGCCTTCTAACTCAGCCTTTAATCTTGTGTACTTCTTATATCAACTTTGTAATCACCAAAACAATACTTGGACTAGGTAGTATTCATTATGGCCTTCATCTTTCTTGTAAAATCTTGTAGCTAGAATTAAAAGATGGTGTGATAGTGGTGCTTATTATTGTACGGCAAAGATAGGGACACCAAAGAGATTAAGAGATATTTCTCTTATTTTTGCACTAGTAACTTTGTAATGAAGTAACCTTATGTCCATGTGTCTAGTAGCGTGAATACAAGTCATAAAACAAAGCCATATGGCTATGATGTAATCTAAGTAGCCGCCACCTCAAGGTATGAGGTGGTGAGGTGCTTGTGTTTCATGGTTATCTTGAAATTTAATGATAGTTTAGGGTATAGAAGGTATAGTTTGGTCCCGCCAATTACTAACGTCAAGCCCTTAAGTCACAAAACTTAAAACCGGGTAACATAAAAATGCACTACTTACAAAAATGTCAAAACTTATCAATATACTCCAACTGAGTATATTAGATGCGTGATAAATTTAACGAAGAGCGTAGACGTTGATAAAGCCTAATAACATTGGTTTGAGTACGCGAATTCGTAAAGAGTAAAATGTCTACGTAAAATTGACAAAATGACAATAGTTCATATAAAATATGACTATTGGCGAGATTTGAATATTTTCAACATATAGACTCATCCTAGTCTTGTGTTGGTATGCATTGTGTGCGATTTTTACATTTTGCAAGATATCGTCTCGTTGAATGGATAAAGGTGAATGAAAATGTTCCAAGAGTAATAATTCAAAGTAGATTGAATTATTTAAATTGGAAAAATTTACCGGTTAACTACCGGTTACAATAATTGCTTTTACGTCACGGTAAAAGTCAAATAGTCAAAAGTCAAAGTCAAAGGGTAAAATAGTCATTTTGCCTTATGAAAATTTACGGGTTGCTACACAACCTACCTGCAAAAGTTTCAGCCATACTCTCAAAATGAATTATTACAGTTTCAAGACGTGACAGAACACTTATCCACCATACAAACAGCCCAAAAAATCAAACAAATAAACATAATTAGATCAATGTAGGCGGGGTGTTTGGGATGGCTAATCAAAGCCACTTAATCCATTAAAATAATCACATAAAAAATCTAGAATGAAACTCTGAATCTGTCACCCTCATATGCACAGATAAGCAGTCTGGCTAAATTACAAGGCCTAATACCAAAAAAACGGTATATCTACCAAAACACAATAAGCAAATAAAGCAGTTCCAATAAGAAATTCCATACACCCCTCTTAAAAATTTAAGACTCTTCACATAACAAAACATGTTATGTCTTTCCGAATTCATTTTAATTATAGCTTTTAGAAAAATATATGAGCTTTACAATTCTTGTTCTTTTAATTAATATATCAAAAGAAACCCGAAGTAACCTGGGATGTTGCCATGTACCTTGTCGCTCTCCGGCATCTATATCTATGCAAAAAAAGACACATAAGCCGAAATGAAATAACCTCATAAGACCAAAATAATCAAGCTTACACAAATAGTTTAGATCTTTCTAATATAAAACTTTAAATCAAATGAATACAACTACAAACCGTACATTCAAATAGAAGTTTCACTTCTGGTTGATGCAGAATACAATGGCTTTATAACTGTCATCATCAGGAGTCACATATTCCTTAAGAGCCTGTAGTATCTTCAAAATATTATGACGAAGAACACAACATAAAATGAACATATCATACCTTTGATTGAGTATAGATGCATAATTATAAAAATAAATAATAATCAAACAATAATATTATGCATATAAACAGAATGTGTGTACCTGATGGGATTATTGGCCACATAAATGCAAAGATCATCAAATACCCTATTATACAATATATCAATACGAACCAATTATTTGAACCAAGTGTGATAGAGACAATATCACTTCAAAATATAAAATAGCAAAAGAATAAATAACTCTTTATTTGAGTTTGATGTGGCTACTGATTAATAATGGTTTCTTTTTTTTTTCATAAACCCTAACTTTGAATGTCACATTGAATCATGGTTGAACCTGCAAAGAACCCAACATGAAGTACAAACTAAAAAGAATGCACTTGGCAATGATGATGAATAATATATTACCCTTCTGTTTTCATTCGCACCATGCCTCCGCTTATTATGAACTTTTGAGATCACTTCCTTTGTTTATGAATTATCCATCCTTCTTCCATGGGTATCATAATATTTACACATATTACCATTATGAAGTACAAACTAACTGTTAAACAACTAATCATCTAGAATAAGCAACAAAGCATGGTAACTCATAGTAAAGACTAAATAATCATAACAATATTAACATTCGAATGAACCACTAACATTAAACAATCAACAAACCATCAAAATAATAAAATGTCGATTTAATAAATAATGATCCATTATAAAAAAATCACTGAGAAACTAACCTGGTATTTTGATTAATCCATGCATATATAGAAGATTGAGCAAAAAAAGTAGGATCTTTGTGTGGTGTGAATGGTGACAATCATTATGGTGATTGGATAGATTTTAGGGTTTTGTGGAGAGATTTGAATATGAGATGGGATTAGGCCATCTATCATTTTTGTTTATGAGATGTGATACATGGACCTAATAAATAGGCCTAACCGTGGACCTACCGCATTAATAACTTGTACATTTGATAAATGTACAAGTTATTAATGCGGTAGGTCCACGGTTAGGCGTATTTATTAGGCCCATCTATCATTTTTGTTTATTATAATATGAGTTTAGGGTTTCTGATAAACAAAACGTATGAAAAACATTGGTTGGACTGGTTTATAGATTTGGATTTGCAACATAGAGTCCAAAATATGAGTTGGTCTAGTGTTAACAATGTCTGTTTGTGAACAAACAGACCAATGTTCGAACCTGATTCTTCGTGTTTTGGTGTGTAAAACAACAAGTATTCAAAAATATCAACAAAGTGGAGTCAAAGTTATCGTGAGTGACAACTAGACGTAGAGAAATACAAGTAAACCTTTTAGGAAAAAGATTACCTCGTAAACTCGTGCAATGTGATATTAGTGAGACCGGGAAGTGATTTCCCGAGTCGTACCCCAACGAGGTGTGAATGGAAAGCTACGTTAAAGATCGAGATTAAAGACTTGCATGTTTGGTTGCGAAAGATTGTTTGGAATTATGGTACGCTAAATTAACGAAATTGGAAAATTAACGAACAAGGATGAAAATAAATTAACCTAAAGGGAACAAAAGGCAATTGGCAAACTAGGGGAATCCTAAAACACTACGGGAAACAAAGTTAGGTATCGGGAATCCTAAATCACAATTAAAAACAAACACGTAACGTTTATTTAAAAACAAACGTCACGCGCAAGATAAAACGTGAAATTTAAACACGAAAGGTCCTACGAGTCTACAAATAATTTTCTTACGCACTAAAAGACAAAAGAAAATTTTAGAAAAAAGAAAATTAAAAATTTAATAAAAATTCTATTTATTATGAATTTAAAACTATTAAACACTAATTAAATTCTAATAAGTAATCTACTACTCCTAAAAATCTGAAACCTTTTTTGATAAATACTACAAGTTGAAAATAATTTAAGAAAAATCTAAAAAAGCAGTGATCTAATTTCAAAATAAGCAGAAATAAGCTAAAAAGCAAAAATAAGCTTAACTGACTAAAACTAGTATATAAATAAGATTTGCAAACTATAACCTGAAAAAGACCCTAGGGCAAATGGTATATGTGTGTGGTGTTGTGTGTATGAGCAAGAAGTCCCAGGTTCGACCCTTGCTTTTTGCACTTTTGCCAAACATTCTTTTTTTCTTATTTTTCTTTATGCAAAATGATTAAAACAACAAGAATGAACAACTTTTGTGAAGGAATATTTTATGAAAAGCTTTTAAACTAGCTTATGCTAGCTTAAACTCCCAACAGTTTCAAGTTTTATAACAAAGTGAGATTCATAACCACAAAAGCTTAATCATAGGATAGCTTATGCAAAGACTTAGGCTAGCATACATAAACACAATCTCAAACACTCACTACAAACTCACAACAATTAAATAGCTAGATCATAAGATGAAACCAAAATCAAACAAGCTCAGGTTAACTGAGTGTGCCCAGCAGCAACAGTTGCCAAATGGCAACTTTGGGGCAAAAATAAACAAGCTAACAAGCAATTCAGGCCAAACAAAGTAAGATCTAACAAGACAACCTAACAAGCTCCAAAAATACCAAAGATCAGGTCAAAATCTCAATAAATGAACAAGTGGGTGCAAACAAAAGTGGTCAAAACTGCCTTATGCTGGGCAGGGAGTACATGTCCAACAGGTCACTTTGGGATGTAATCTACCTATACAAATGACCCCCAATTCTGGATTTTCTTTTTGATAATGAAAGATGAGCAACCAAGGAACACAAAACATCAATTATTATCCAATTCCAGTCAATATTGAATCCTATAATTGATTAAGAAATCTGTCCCATTTCCAGAATTGAAGCTTTTTGACTTTTCAATATCATGAACTAAGTTGACTAATGTTAGAGTTAATTGATCCTAGGCTACTGAAACAATTGTTTTAGGTTGATATGAGAATACTTCAAGCAATGTTAACAAGTTTAAAGCTAATATGATGATTATGTGTTTCTATAATTCCAACAGTGGTGCTATTATAAAAATTTTAGACTAATTTGACTTTGTTACTTAAAAACTACCATTGTGGTGCCTGGTTTGAGCTATCTAGCACCTAAGTGTGCTATCTCAACAAATATTACCCACTGAAATCCACCAAAGCACAGTTAACCAATCTAAACCAAACACCACTTCTTACACAGATTTGGGAATTGAACAAAGCAATTGATGACTTTAAACATTGAAACTGAGAATTTAACTTATACTAACTCTAAATGGGCCTAATTAAACAAGAAATAATAGGAAATAATAACAATAATCAGTAATGGCAATTTATGCAAAAATAATGGACAAATTCTTACAAGACATCCAAGCTTAGATCGAATGAGAACTAGAACCAAGAGAACAACCTAATGTCCCCCATGGGACTCTAAACCATAATCTACTTCCATATCTGCTACTGCTTTCTTTTCTTCTTCTTCAACTTTTTTTTTATTTTTTTTTATTTTTTATTTATTGTTTGTTCTGTATTTTTTTTCTTTTTTTTTTCTGAGTTTTCTTGATTCAAAGCTTCTAAATACTTTTTAGATAACTTATATGAGCCACTGAATCATTTGAATGCATAAACTAACAAGAATAACCACAACTTGCAATAATTGAAATTTTGAGTGAAAAAAAAACGAATTTGATTGAAACTTTAATAAAACTTGAATTAACTACTGAAAGTGGATTACAATGATAAAATGAATTCTATAAAAGTAAATTACAAAGAAAAAAATGGATCCCGATGAGGCTACAATGAGCTTCTATTTATACTAAACTAAGAATTAGGTCTTCTTCCTTTGTTGTGCTTCTTTTGTGAGAGCAAATGGCATAGAATTGGTCCTTGTGCTTCTCTGAACAAATCCCCACCATAGAATTGACTTTAAATTGATCCTGGCCCTTTATCACAAATTGGCGGGAAAACTTTCTTATGTAAAGTTGGGATTGCCAGCTTGGCTCGGGGGTTAGGTAGGGTTTTGTGTGAAGTTTAGTGGGATGGGGAATGGTGTGGGGGGTCTGTTTGAGGTGGGTGAGGATGTAGCAGAGGTGAAGTATGGTTTATATGGCGGTAATAGGGAGGGAGAAGAAAGGTTGGACAGGGTGTTGTTGCGTAGGTCAAAGTAGCAGGGGTAGTTGTTTTTATTATAAACGTAAAAGTTTTGGTGTGGCTTTGGGTTAATCGGTTGTGGGTTTATGTAAAGGTTAATGGTTTAAGGGTTAGTGGGTTTAGGTTATTAATAAGATTAGTTTAGAGTTTTAATAAACAAAAGCCAAGGACTAAATGTATACTTTCTGAAATATGAGGGCCTAATCTGCCAACTTTTCAAACTTCACCCAAGGATCATATTTGTCAACTTTTATTCCCAAGGTCACTTTCATCATTTTTCTTCGAATAAAATTCCCGGGGACCGTTCTGACATTTCTTGATAGTTGAGGGACTATTGTTTACAATTGTGCATATTTGCTCCGTTTTTCGTCTTTTCAAATCTTTGTACCGGACACCAAAAAAACACACTCCAAGGATATTTGTGATGTTTATTTAACCATTTTGAAGTATTTTGATCGTTTTGGTTCGAAAAATGGAAGAAAGATATGGTAAAATGACACATATCACTTGCCTTTGTGAAGCAGACAGGTTCCATTCTGGGGGAGTGAGTGTAGACATGTCTAAGCATAGACATCATCTGCTTCTTGTGCAATCAACACAAGCTTCTTTGTTGGCATTAAGATGTTCCCCTCTGTCATCCAAAAAAACTGAACTATGTATTTGGCATCACCATAGTTGGCTGACACTGATGAGATTGTATTTGGCTCCATTTTAACATAGCTATCCTTTAGTAAAACTTATACCATTGCATTTAATTGAACCATAACCTTCAGTGAGCTGATGAGTTATCACCAAATACTTACCTGGGTCCCTTGGTTCTGCTATTATTTGTGCAGATACTGCTTCACACCGTCATGCCTTCTTGAGCATCCACTATCTAGATCCACACAGGCTCCCTGGCATGTCTTCTGCACAAATAGTAAACTGAATTATTTCTTTCTATTTGACCCACCTTTTTAGTAGGTTTGGCCTCAAAAAAAAAAACGGATTCTTAAAACTTATTGATGGACTGCATGATCATGGTGAGTTGACTTTGCTTTTCACCAAATTGTGGGCATTCTTAACGGCTTGGAAGAGGACTCAGCATTGGCCTGGGAGACATTTGTTGTCAGTCCTCTTCTAGCTCTTGATTGACATTATCATGTCCTGAAGCATCATGGGAAGGATCTCCACATATATCACATAAGGATACATAAGCCATTCAAGCTGTGTGGAGGTGGGGATGGGCGGGGGGTCGGGGGGGGGGGGAGG
>LBNU01012887.1:53601-72463 GCA_014162995.1 Artemisia annua | reverse complement strand
GGAATTTTGTAATGTTGGTGAAAAAGAGAGTGAGGTGTAATATAGATTATTGTTTGGAGGTTGAGATTTTTCAATAAAAGGATTGCTTGGAGGAGATAGATGAAATGTAGGTATGTAGTTGGGAGCATAGGTGGATGCTTGACCGTTATGAGGATTGAGAAAGAGTTCTTTTGAGTGAGCTTGAGGGTTGTGTGTATGGTTGGAGATATAGAAGGAATTTGGTGTTGGATTGGCTAGACAAGATGTGTTTGTATATTTGGGAAAGTGGAGAATCAAAATAGGGTGATGATTATCAAGTGGTGTGATTAGTGAGAGTAAATGAGTGATGTTCATGGAAGGAATTTCTTGGTAGGAGGGTGTTTTAGATGGTGCATTAGGTGCACTAAGAGATGATATTTGAGGTTGAGATGAGTAAAGGTTATGAGGTTTGATTTTAGGCAAGTCCTTCTCTTTAGGCAACTATGCATGCATTATCTTAATGAAGTATGCATGAAAAGTATATAGGTAGCCAAATTAGCTTGTAATATAATCACAACTAAGCATGCATGCAAAACCAATAAGGCAATAAAGCAAATAAGCAAGTCATTCTACCTAAAACAAATATCTTAGTGTAAGGCCAAAGGCAACTAGTGAGTGATAAACTAGCGATGGAGCAAACGTGACAATGTAATTCTTGACCTTGTTCAAGTGTATGCGTATATGAAACAAAGGTGAAGTTAAGATCGTTTCGACTCCTATAAAAAGAAAATAAATTTTCCTAAGAAACAATCTTTGACCTCCTTCATTTAGCTTTGCTCACTTCTAAGTGTTATATATATGTATATATTGGATTATATATATATATATATAGATAACGAGAGTGAGACTATTATGCATGATTAGAATGAAAACGTTTTTATCATTATTCAACAATGAGTTTTCCTAAATGTAAGAATGATTTTCAAAAGTGAATTGGGGTTTTTCTTATGAGTATGTTTATGCAAAAACAAAATGTCCCAATTCTTGGTTTAGTGCAAATTAGAATCCTAGACTCAGATTGAGAAGGAAAGAAAAGAAAACTGAAAATTTCAAGCAGAGATGGCCGGCCCCCTTAAATAAGGCAGGTCCCCTTAATGTTTATGGGGGCCGCCCTTATAACTTTAAGGGGTCCGCCCATCTGACACATAATAATTTTTTTTCCAGAACCTTAATATTTCAAAAAGTTTTAAGTATTCTTAAGAATTAATCAATTTGCTCCATCATTCCTAATCCTAAATGCAAGTGGTTAAATAATTTACGCTTAACGGGTTCAGCAAATATGTATGCAACATTTTCTTCCGGTGCAACTTTTTCTATGGTTATATTTCCTTTTTGAACATTATCACGAAGGAAGTGGTGACGTACTTCTATATGTTTCATCCTAGAGTGTTGAACGGGATTCTTACTTAAGTCTATGGCTCCTTTGTTATCGCACACTTATCTAACTTAATGCAATAGTCTACGAGAGCTTGTTTCATCCATAGTTTTCTTACGCGAGAGATCTAGTCCTACTTCTATATTAACGATTAATCCACTTAACTCATTTCACTTCATCACCATGAGTTTGCTAATAGTGGATATAGAAGATTTCCATTTTCTATTTTTTTTACAACAAGCAATTTTATTTTAATCCTAGGAAAGCCAACTAAGAGGGGTTCATAATGCGTGAGTAAGTAACTATTACTAGCTATATAACTAAGCATTAATCTAACTAGTTATTAATCTAAGAATATAAATTTTAACGATGAGCTTAAAAAAACGCGTACCTTTTAGTCTTTAATAACTTTTCTTCAAACACTTCAAGTTGCCATGTTGACTTATAGAAGCCATTTGTAGATGAGATTTCAATATTTTCAGAAATCGTCAATTTAGCCACTTGGTCCCCATGGTCTCATTGGTCCAAAGTTGCTTGAACCAAACATGATTTGCAATTGACTAGGATGCATATATTGTGGAAGTATTCCCCATGGGTTAAAACTTGGTTGATTTGGATAATTCCCCATTGGGTGACTATTATTAGAAAAGTTTTGTCTACATTGATTTCTCCTATGTTGAGGGGTTTTAGACCGAGGATGAGGATTTTTTGGTCTATTTGGCGGTGGAATTTTAGATCTTAATTTGGGTGTAGAAAATCCGGTTTCGGCTTTTAATGATGATTTTTAAAAACTTTTTACATCCTCATCACTTGCAATAGGTATTTTTCTATTTTTTATAATTACATACTTAGGGTTTGACTCTAATGGTTTTTGTGTACTAGATTCACATTCAAACTTTACATTTTTATTTTTGCTAGTTGAAACATTAGTTGAGGTGAATCCTAAACCGGTTTTATCCCCGAAGTTTCTAGAACACTTATTATTTTCTTAAATGAGTTACTACAATTTTTAAACTTGTCAAGTTTGAAAATTTCATCTTTAAGTTTTTCGTTTTCATTTTTGACCTCTAAACATGTTTTACATTCTATAAAAACTCCTTTTTCTTTTTCCAAATGTTGTAGTTTAATTTTTAATTCGAGTACTTCATTTTCTAATCGAGTATTAATATGTTTTAGTGACTTATTTTTTGCTAAGACCTTTTGACCTAATTTACACAATCTACTATATTCGCTATCTATGTCTTTTTCATCAAAAGATAAATTTTCATCACTATAGTATTCGGTTTCGGAACGTACCTCATCGGATGTCTTTGCCATGAGACACTTTTCTTCTCTTGTTGTCTCTTTTTCATCATTGTCACTATCACTCCATGCTCCTCCTACAAAGGCCTTGTGGTTTTGACTTCTTGACAATTTCGGACATTCTCCAATGAGATGATTTGGATCTCCACACTTGTAACACTTTCTTTCATTCTTGCTATTCTTGTCGTCCTTGTTTCTTTGGGATGTTTTTCTTTCATCATATGGTTGTATAACGTATCTTCCTCGTCTTTTAAAGAATTTCTTGAAATCTCTTACGGCCATAGCATACTCTTCATCGTCGCTTTCGGAGGTTGAGCATTCTTCGTCACTAGAGTCCTTTTTAGCTTTCAACGCAATTGATTTGCTTTGCTCCCTTTTTCCATTGACCATCTCGGAGTCTTTCTTTATTATTGCTTCGTAGACTTTCAAGTTGCCGATCAACTCGTCAAGTTGAAGAGTTGACAAGTTCTTCGATTCTTCAATCGCCGTAACTTTAGCTCGCCATTTTGGATGAAGAGCCCTAAGAAATTTCCTAACAAAATTCTTACTAGAAAAATTCTCATCAAGTGCTTTTAAACTTGTGATGATAGTGTTAAACCTAGCAAATGCATTATCTATTGATTCCTCTTCCGGAATCATAAATTGTTCATATTGTTGAACAAGAAGATCTATTTTATTATCTTTGACTTGACTATTACCTTGGTGAGTGATTAATAAAGAATCCCAAATTTCTTTTGCGGTTTTACACATAAAAATTCTTTCATATTCTTTGCGTGGTAACGCATTATAAATAACCATTTTAGCCTCATTATTTTTTGCTAGTTTCTTTTTCAAATCATCATTTTGTTTTTCAAAAGATACAATTTCATCCTTTTTAGTTTCAAAATTATATTGAATAGGGGGAAAATCACCAAAGGTAATGACATGCCAAAGATCAAGATCTTTTGGTTTCACATAAGTTTCGAATCTATTTTTCCAATAAAGAAAACCATCACTTTCAAATAGTGGTGGTCTTTGCATAGATTGCCCTACTAAATATTATTCCGATTCCATAGATCGATTCAAGTTTTAAAATACAATATATTTTAAAAATCTTGTTTGACGTGGCTCTTGATACCAATTGTGGAAAACTAGAGGGGGGTTGAATAGTTTTATGTCTTCTTCAATTTATAAAACTTGGGTTCAAAATATTGATTCGAGTCTTATTGAATTGTTTGTTTGAGAAGCCTTTGATTAGAGTTAAGTATAAAAACAACTATATGATCTTATATGTGTGTCCTTTTAGGTTTATTATAAAAACTATGTTTTAGAAAACTTAGTTTAGTTTTAAAGTCTTGTTTACTCTTAAAACTTTGATTCGATCTTATGTGAACTCATGTCTTGAACAATATGTACAACTATATCTAGGTATGAAAAATAATAACGATGTAAGCTAAGTATGTAAAATCAACACATGCATAATATAAACAATTATAGCTATATACGAGATGTACGTAAGTAAGCTAAGTAATAAGTTAGAGTTGGAAAGATCTAACCACGAGACAAAGGATTTATAGTGGTTCAGCTACAAGGACAACTTCCTTGGCCTACTCCACTCCCCGAGTCACCTACTCGAGAGTTTTCTTCACTATGTCAACAAGCTCCCTTATGGCGGAGAAAACCTTACACAACTTTTGCTTACACCAATTAACGACACTAAGCTAAATGTCGGGTTCTAATAGTAGCTAGAACCAATCTCACACCACTACACAACTTAGCACAACTCCTACACAACTTGTACACACCACAACTACTACACACCTTCACTACTTCACTACTTCTTGCTCTTCACAACTCTACTTCTTCTTCACTACTTCTACTCACAACTAAGACACCTAGATCTATCTAATTGCAAGCCTTCTACACCTTTAAAAGTAATATACACAATTACTAGACAATATACACAAATGTACAATACTTCTTAATTTGATTGTTAAAGGAGTATTCTTCTTTTGTACTTTGAGAGACGAGGGAATGAAAAGATTGGATCACTTGAAACAAGGATTAATAATCTTATGATCAAAGGGTTTTAGAAGGATGTTTAGAGAGAATTGGATCTGAAAATTTTCGTGCAAAACGTGGGGAAAAATACCAGGTTTGAGACGGTATTTATAGGCAAAAGTTTCTGACAAGAGGAGTGTGCCGGCCCCCTTAAAATTAAGGGGGCCGCCCTCCTGAAACGGGCAGTTTTCTTGTCTTTTTCTGGGAAAAGTTTATTTGGTGAAAAACTAACTGATTTTGGTTAAAAATTTGAATTCATATATTTATTATGAATTAAACATTTTCCTTTATTACCAAACATCTTTTTCAAATAAATATAAAGTGTATATATAATTTTATAAACTTTGTAATGTTTAAATAAAAATCCCTTTGATCATAAAATGTATTAGACACTTGTTTATTCATACCTTAAGTGATTTTGTTGGATGAAGTGATATTAGTTGCTAAATACTTGTTTACATATTAATATTTCGTTTAATGTTTTTACATTTTGTGATCGTCAAAACTTAGGGATATCGAAAAATATGAATAACGTTTTTATACATTATTTATATCAACAGAAAAGAAGAAGAAAGAATGAATAAATGAAGATTCATGAAGGTACAAAGATGTCCGCATCAAGATTCACACCAAGAAGAATGACAAGTCAACAAATCAAAGTTTCCAAGCCCCAAGATAGTGAAAAGATCAAGTTAGGATGAAGAACAAAGAGCTACAAGCAAGAGACAAGCAATCGGTAAACCAAAATGGAAAAAAAGAAACAAAAACATAAAGCTAAAGACCCTCCAGCCGATCGGCTGGAGCACGCAGCCGATTTGGCTGGATGGTATGTCGAAGACCAACCGATTGGCTTGAGACCTCTGGTCTGCCAAATCTTAATCACTAAGACTCCAAACTAGTGTCATCCGATTCTAGGTCCTTCCTACCAGCTTCTAGGCCGTTCTAAGCTACTTGTTGACCAAGTTGAGGCATTAATAACCATCGGCATTGAGAGGAGTTTAAATTGGATCATTTGTGAGTATTTTTAAGCATCTCATTCTCAACCAACTATCAATCAATCTTCAAAAGCTTAACCAACTCTTCTAAAAATTTTAATTTTGTCGTTAGAAACCCTGGTAGCTTTGGTGGTCCAAGAAGCCAACAATTGGAGGTCAAAACCTCAAGAAGTCAACACAAATACTTGAGTCATCATTACTTCATCATTTATAATCTTATTTCAATCATTGTAGGACCTTTAGTCATGTTCTCTAATGTTCAAAATTCTTAGTTTATGCTTTCATTTGCTATGAGTGGATAGTGCCTTTGTGCACTTGCTTAGATGATGTTTGTGATATGATGATTTGCTTTTGATTGTGATAACATGTTTTAATTCAATTTTAAGCTAGTTCTCAAATCCAATTATGCTTATTTTTCATAGTGACTTTGTTTATCAAGTTTGATTAGTTGATGATGATTTCATTAGTCGAAAGGTTAATTGTCATTCAACTAGTTATAATCATTTTTCTATGAATGATTGTTTTCAACCAAAATTCTTGCTAAAACAAAGAAACTTAAGTTTGATTGTAATAGGAATACTTTTGTTTATCAAATTGGATTTATTAGTGATGCAGGATTTCAAACCAGGTTTTACTGTTCGTAAAGTCTCGTTTCTACCCTAGGTCTACCTTATGCACTAACTGACAGAGAATCCGGTCGTGTGTAGGCTACTAATGGTAACTCCGAGGTCGTCCCAAGAGATATGTGGTGCGGATTATATCTAAGTCTAATGTCACTAATTAAAGCTGAATTAAAAGTAAAATGGTTGAGTAATTGTTGAGATGAAATGAAAATAAAAGCAATTAAAAGTAAAGTTGTGAGCTGTAGGAGAGAAATGTGCTAACCTAATTAATCCTCCTATATCGCTTTTAGTCATGTTTCCTATTAAACTAATCTAATGCTTTAGGTGGGGCGGACATATGTCACTAGGGTCATATGGTCAAGTTCCCTAGCCTATCTCCCCCGAATCCTGCCGGGAACCACAAGCACTGCCCCATGCTAGTAAGCCGACGTACAGTAGACGGGTTTGAGTCATTAAGTGCCACTACATGCTAGACTTATCTTGAATGACCCGTTGTCACGATCATAGGCCATTCTCAAACTTCTTAAGTACCTCTACTCGCAAGGTGGTCCTATGGTCAATTCTCACGCAAGGCAATATGGTATTTGTCATCCCTCCCATTTCCTCGCAATCTATCAGGCTAGCGTCCTATGGTCAATTCTTATAGCCTACTAAATGGACTGAGGTATCAATTCAATCACATCTAGCATAACAGATACAAGCAAGCTTATAATACTACCGAAACTAAAGGTTCATAAGATGAACTAAGCATGCACACACGTAAAAGCATTAAGAAAAGTACAGAAACATAATTAAAGCAATAAAGGAATCATAATTAGGCTAGCACCAGAGGTGCTTAACCGATCATATTGAATTCAACACTCGAAAATATGTTTATACAAGACATGAATTCGAAATGTAATAGTAAATATGAAATGCTAAAACTTATGGAATGTAGCATGATTTCTCCCTTGGAAAGGCTCTGTATGCTGCTGTAGAAGGGCCTCCTAAAAGCTCCCAACGATCTGTGACTTTGTGTGTGAGAAAGTTGTATGACAAATGCAGAAATTAGGGTTGTATTTATAGGCCCGATCAGAGCTACGGTGTAACTGAGAAATATGTTACGTCGTAGCTAGTGTAATCTTATCCATATGCGTTACAGATCTAAGATTACTCTCGTAGTCGTCGTTACGCCATAGTCCCAAAGTAGAGTTACGCCGTAAGTTAAGTAATGAGCTTGGACTACTCTCGTACACGTTGTTACGCCGTAATTCCAGAGTAATGTTACGGCGTAGTCTTCCAATCGGAGGATTCATTAAGACTTGAATATGTTAGGGCGTAAACCATAGATTTGGTTACGTCGTAACTCTTGGTCCGCGTTGACTTTGGTCTTCTTAGTTGAATCCCTTGCTACAGCGTAATTGAGAGATGATGTTACGCCATAGCTTCTTCCAGCATACTTGGATTTGTTTGTCTTTGTACATGCTTTCCATTTTCCTCGTCTCTTTAGCTCCTATGCTCACTTGTGACCTGGATACAAAATATAAAGAAATCAAAGTATATATCCACATAATAAGTATAATACATGAGCATAATAGGGGAAATTGACACTTAATATCAGGATTATTTGACGTCATCAATTAGTAATAATCTCATAGATCGAAAGGGTAATTGTTATCAATCAATTGTAGCCTTTTTGTCTATGATCAGTTACCTTTTGTATTGACCATTTCTTACGCAAGTTTAATTAAACAAGAAACGTTGTTGTGTTTAAGTTTGTGAAATTACAATGGATCAAACTTATAAAACTTGAATTGGTCTTGAATTGATTGGTTAAACTTAATGCTTGTTTTTATAATCTAAAATCTTCATTAATGTTTAAATCGTAAGAACAATAGATTAGATCACTATCTAATTATCAAAATAAACATCTTAAAAGGAATTATCATAATTATGCATATCGGATTAAGCAAGCTAGTCTAAGCAAGTGTAGTTTTAATCATTTGAATCTTCTACCATCTTTGTTATTGCTTATTTTCATTTTCGAGTACAATTGGTATACTATTGTTTAGTTTTCTTAGCTTACTTTCCAACACACATAAATCGCTATGAACGATCCCAACTTACCTTTTATATCTTACTACCAATGGACGAGTTCAGTTGCTCGTATGTGTTGCTAATAGATTCGGTAACCCTTGTTTTATAAGTTTAAAACTTGCACACAATAGACCCATCAATCCTCTATCAAAATAAGTTTTTCATTCACTTTTTTGACCTTTCAGTATTGATGAGTGTGTAAATACTCATCATTTTTGTCCCATCTGAACTGCAAAAACATTTAAAAACACTCAGAAATGCCTCAAAATATAGAAAATATCCATGGATTGTGTTTTATATGTTTCAGGTGCAAAATGATGGAAAACAGATGAAAAACGAACAAAGTTTGCATAATTGGCAGAGTCAGTCCCTGAACTTTCAAAACTTGACAAAACTAGTCCCTGAGCATTTGTTTTGAAAGAAAAGTCAACCAAAGTCCTTTGAAAGTCAAAAGTTATCAAAAATGGTTCTTGGGTGAAAAGTTTGGAGAATTTACAAGTTTGGTCCCTGAAGTTTCACAATTGGAGAAAAGTTCCCTGGTGATTAATTTTGAGAAATATTCAACAAGGGTCCTCACACTATTTCAACGTTGCCAAGAAAGACCCTTATGATAAATTTGGAAAGTTGTCAAAACTCACCCTTGAAAAATCAGAAAATTACAACTTTGGTCCTTGTCATAATACAACACCAAACGGACCCTTTTTATTATACCAAGTCCAAAACCAAATCCAACCCAATAAAACATTCGCACCTTATAACTCCCTAAACCCAGTCCACCCAGGCCCACTCCTACTCAAGCCCATTCCCATTTTATAACAAAAACCCAACCCAAGTCAGAAAGTCAAAAACCACCCCTGTACACCTTTCCCTCCCACACCAATACCACTCCAATACCACCCTGGTTTCACCACCACTTTCCACCATCACATCCCACCGCCCTTTCCAATCACCACCACTCTCACCTAACATCACCTTAGCATTAAACGCCACCACCCCCTTTTGCACTATAATAGTGCAATTTGCACTTTCTTCTTTTGGCGCCAAAAATATCAAACGGCCAAGATTGCTTAAAAATCATCCAATGGTCAAGATTATTAACGGGAAATGCTCAGAAGACCAAGTGGAACCCTAATTCTCACCTATAAATAGAAGAAGTGTGAAGAATGAAGACCGTGTGGTTTTTAGTAGTTTATGTATGTCGAATTAGTTAAATTTTCAAATTCCAGTGTATGTTTTAGCTTCTAAGTTGTAATTTTAGTACTCTCAGTGTAATTTGAACCTTTTTCAATCATAAATGTAAGGTTTCCAAGTTTAATTCAGTTTATGCTAATTTTTTCTCAAAATCTCATAATTTCTGAATTGTTGTTTGTAGTTGTTATAATGGACTCATAGGCTCATGTAAGCTCCTTATAAAGCTTCTCAAAGCTTTTAGAAACATTAAAAATCAGTTTAGTAGTAAAAATCAAAAATACAAAAAAAAAAGAAAAAATTCAGTGAAAAATAAAAAATTATTGAAGATGATGAAGAAAGCTGGAGCACGGTAAATTTTGGATGGCCTTGGGTTAGTGGTTCTGTGGAGAACCTATAGGTGTGTTTCTTGGTCTCTGGTTTATGGTCTTTAGCTGGATTGCATCTTGTAAGTTCATTTCCCATTTTTAGCCATTTACTGTAAGAGTACTTAATTGCTGATCTTTCTATATTTTTATTGCTTATTTAGTGTTACCTAGTCATATTCATGCTTAAATTAGTTTACTTGTTCACTAGAAACCTTGGTGCTAATTTTTAGTCACAGATGCCTTTTATAAGCATTAACTATTATATTGTTAATTTATTGTTAAGATTGGTGCTTATAAGTTCTTATCCGCATATTATAACATTGTAAACACTTGTGAATCAGTTTCTTGGTCTAAAATTAGCATTTGCCTTGAAACCCATGAAATTAGTCATTTTAAAGGGTGTTTGGATCTGTGAGTTTGCCTAAGCTCATCTGTGTTTCTGTGGTTCATTTTGGTTGTAACACATCACATTGGGTTCTATTAGGTCTGTGGAAGCATAAAATCCAGAGGTTAATTGATAAAAAGTCAACAAGTCCTTCAATCTCTCTCAATTGTTCATTGTGAGGAATTTAGTGATCAAGGTTACTTAATTCAGTTCATTAGTTGTTGTTTTAGCTTAGAATCATCTCATATTAGCTTAATACACCATAATTAGTCATTTAGGATATGTTAAATCTCACCAAAGTCAACTTAGGTTTGAAAGAGAAAAAGTCAAAATTGCATATTCAGTAATATGGAAAGTTTTTCTTTGTGATCTCTAGGGTTTAATATAGATTGGAACTAAATGATTCTTGCTGATTTGTGTTATTTGTTAGCCTGTTAATCCATTTCAAAAAGAAAATTGGGGTTTGGAAATCATTAGCTTATTAAAAAGCTCACCCAAATCACCCTGTTGGCCTTTTACCTCCCCTGTACCAGATTTCACACCCAACTTCACAAGCTTGCATAGTGCTTACTAGTGGGCCTCACCTTTTGTTTTTTTGGCTTTTTGAGAAGCCCTCCAGGTTGGCTTATTGGTTCAAAGCTCCTTTTGGACACTTGAGCTTATATGTGGGCCCCATCAAGGCCTGCTAAGTGCCACAAGGCCTGTTTGTTTCTGAGTGTTTTTGGATTTGCTTAAACTGCTTTTTCTCCTTATTCAGTGTGCTTTTTCATTTGTTCTGGCTTATTTAGTGTGCATCTCAGTTGTTTATAGCTTATTTAGTCCTTTGTAGCTTATTGGTAGCTTATTGCATAAGAAAAATCCACAAAATCCTAAAAAAAACAAACTGTTAAGCACTTTAGATCCCAAACTGCTTAATTTTAGTTCTAGCCAAAGTGTTTTCACAAAAGTTACTCATTTACAGTGTATAAACAGTTTTCAAAAAGAAAATTCACAAAATCATCATTTTTAAAAAAAGTGATAGCTTCGATTTAAGCCATTTGGCTTATTTTTCAGCTTTTTCAAAAAGCATTTTCCATTTTTATATTTTTCATAAGTTCATGTTCACTTGTAGTATTATTAGTAATTTTTCCAGATTTTTCTCTTTTAATTTAGTAATTTTTCATAATTAATATTAGTTTAAATAATAATTAAGTAATATTAGTATATTAAATAGTTTTATTAATTTTTAATAAACAATAGTACTTTTTTATATTTTTCCAAGGTTTTATATATCATAAAATATATTTAGGAAAATTTTCAGAATTTTTATTGTTCATTTAGTATTTTTCATAATTAAATTAGTTTAAAATAGTATTTAAGCTATAATTAAGTTAATAATTAGTAAAATAGTTTAATAATAATTTTTATAAACTTTTTATAATTTTCTAGGATTCCTGTAATGGTTAATTAGTTTTCTAAAAATTTTCATAATTTTCAAAGTCATTTTAGTATTTTTAGTAATTTAAATTAGTTTAAATAGTTTAATTAATAAATAATTAGTAATTAATTAATATAAAATTCAGAAAAAGACAAATAAATATATTTTCAGTTTTTAATTATTTTTAAGTTATTTTAGAATTTTTAAAAGTAAATTTGCATTTTTCTAGCTTAACTTAATATTATATAATATTTAGTTTAATTTAGATATTATTAATAATAAGTAATTAACTAGTTTTTAATTAATATTAAATAATAAAGTAATCAAAAAAATATTTTCCTTTTTTATAAAATTTTATTTTTTTATTAAGTTTGTAAAAAGTCATTTTCACCCCCCTCTAGTTTATTTTTGTTTCGTTCCCACTTTTCTAGCACGCATTTACGTTTGTTTTAATTTTAAATACGTTTTAGGTTTATCTGATTTTCAGTTATTGTTGATATTGCTTATCTGTGTTATTTTGATTTATATCTGTTTAGTGTAATTAATTCAAATATTGTCTGGTTACTTTTCCAATCACTGAATCATCCAAACGTTTCCAAAAATACAATTTCAATCTCGCTGGAACATAATGACCCAGGAATACACTGTGCTTGCACCGGATCATAAATTGATCTCTCCTCTCTCAGATTTGACTTGTTGGCCACACCTGGTTGACTGTTAGTTTGGGAGGAGTCAAATTTTGGCGCCGCTACCGGGGAGGTTGTTGCGTGTTTTCAAAAACGTTAAGTTTAGTGATTTTCAAAACCCTCCTTGTACAAATCACACCACTTTGTAAATTTTTGTAAAAATCAAAAATCAATCAAAAAACAGTCATTAACACTTTTCCTAAAGTGTTAACAACACCAAAAAAATCAAAAACAACAAAACAAATCATGAAGTTAAATTACTTCGTTTTCTTTAAGATTACAACCTATACAGGTGGAATACGGAAGTTCTGACATTAAATTGCGAACTGTAAAGAGATCCATTCTTTCTCTTCCGCTACCCTGCGAGTAGTCTTAAAGGAACGATTTCGGTTAACGAATCGATTCCAAAAATAATTCCAAAAGTTTTTTCACACACACCCACGAAAAGCCAAAAACATTTGTTGTTTTCTTGTTAATAAATACATAAAATATTACCATCGCAAACCAAGACAGAATACTACCCAACTGAGGGTATGACCATTAATAAGTTCCCAAACAAAAGATTAAAACTTGTCATTGTACTCTTGTGAATTGGTGTACCTTTTTCAAAGAAACCATTCATATTGTGGTTATTGGTTTAAGTTCTCTGTCGTTTTGCCTCGGTCTTGTTTTAATTGTGATTGTTTTTAGTGCATGCGCACTCGTTCCGAATCAAGGAGAAATCATCGAAGAAGCATTATTGAACTGCTTGCAGTTGTTGAAGAACCCGTAATAATGCCCGATGATCCCCCACCACCACCCCCTCCCTATAGTGATGCAGCTCCTGATCTCCGAACAATGGAGGAGTTGTGTTAGCCCACCATGCAAGGGAAGGGAGGACCCATTGCACCACTCACTATTGGAGCCACGAACTTTGGACTCAAGCACCACATGATCCAGCAAGTCTAGAATTCGTGCCAGTTCTACGGTTTACCTGGTGACGATGCAAACAAGCATCTCGATAAATTTTTAACCGTCACCCAGAGTGAAGCAGAATGGTGTCACCGAAGACGGCCTTCGCTTATATCTCTTCCTATATTCTCTCACTCATCATGCTACTGTTTGGTTTGATCGTCTCCCGAAGAATTCGATCCATACTTTTGATGAAATGGTTACCAAATTTTTAGCAAAATACTTTCCACCATCCATGGTAACAAAATTGAGAAATGATATTAGCAACTTCAGACAGCTTCCCGATGAGTCTTATTTGAGGCATGGGAACGCTATAAGCTTGCAATTAATCGATGTTATAATCACAACATGCTTCTTGTCACCATCATAGATACGTTCTATAATGGTTTGACTCTTCGTCATCGTGACACAATTAATGCTGCTGCTGGAGGGACTTTCATGAAAAGAACCCCCGAGGAGTGCTATGATCTTATTGAAAACATGACTGCCCACCATAATTTTTGGGATTCCTTATCCGAGAGGAATGATTCATGTAAATCTGTCAATCCAGCCTCTTCTAAAATAGCTGCTCTCACTAAAAAGATGGATGATTTGTCCACTGCTGTGTTGAGAATGCATCAATCTAATCAAAATATCAATCATCAAGTTAGAGCTGTCAGTCATAGTTGTGAAACATGTGGTGGTCCACATCCATATACTGAGTGCTCAGCCACCGGTGGCTTCACTCATGAGAACGTATATGCTGCTCACGGTTCCTACAATGTGGGGGGTAACTCTTACCAACCACAGGGGGACCGTAATCTCTTAAGCTATCGTTCCAACAATTATCTTGGACCACCCGGTTTTAATCAGTCTCAAAACCGGAACCAAAATTTTCATCAAAATCAGAACCAAAATCAAATGAACCAAGGTTTTAATAACCAAGGGAATTTCAATTCCGGTCAAAATCAGGGCTTTCAAAACCAAGGAAATTTTCAAATAAATCAAGGTCATGGTAATCTAGGGAATTTTCATAATCAGGGTAATTTTCATCAGGGAAACAATTTTCATGGTAATAACAACCAACATCAAGGAAATGTTAAAAACAACCATGCTCAAAATTTTCCTAACCAAAATCAAAATGTTGTTCAAACCCGATCTTCCTCCGATGAGTTTTTGAAACAATTCATGAAATCCCAAGAGGAAACAAATCAGTTATTGGTCAGCCAAATCTCTGAACTTAAGAAGTCTTTAAATTATCGACCCTTGGGCTCAGGAACACTTCCTAGCAATACGGTCGCTAATCCGAGGGGCGATGTTAAGGAGATCACACCCCAAGTGGAGTTTCATATAATGGACCCACGGTTCCTTCTACCTCTTCTTCTCTTCCACCCAAGGTAGCGGAACGTGAACCTGAGGTCACTACGGACACGGTACTTCCTACTAATAACGGAAGTACCGAAGACGTCCATCCTCAAGTTGTCCCAGTCCCGAAACCCAAAACCAAACCTGGAGTTGTTTTTGAACCTCCAGTAGCTCCCGTTGAAAAACCCAACCCTAAGCCTTTAATTCCTTATCCTTCACGTTTACACGATCAAAAGCTCCGTGAAAAAGCCAGTCATCAAATGGACAAATTCCCAAATCTTTCAAGAATTACATTTTGATATAAGCTTTGCGGATGCTCTTCTTCTGATACCCAAATTTGCATCAACAATCAAGAATTTGTTAAGCAACAAGGAAAAACTCTTTGAGATGGCAAAAACTCCATTTTCTGGCAGATTTCGTGATTGTTGATTTTGATGCAGACCCGAGAGTTCCTCTCATTTTAGGGAGGGGATTCCTAAGAACTGGCCGTGCTTCGATCGATGTTTTTGAAGAAGAAATCACTCTCTGTGTTGGTAATGAAGCCATCACAGATCAAACATCGAGGTACTCTTCCAATTTTGACTCAGCAGAAGTTAACAGAATCGATGTTGCTTCGGAAGAGTATTCTCAAGAAATTCTTGGTTTCACCGATAATTCTCTGAGTGGCAACCCCACTTCCTCTTCTCAACCTATCATTGCTAATTCTTCTCCTTCCCTAACTCCGTTTGAGGGAAATGATTTCATCTTAGAGGAAATAGAGGCCTTTCTCAAAAGTGATTCGATTCCCGATTGAATTGATAACCAAGAGATTGACCCGGAAAGGGATATCCTTCTCCTTCAGAAGCTGTTGAATGAAGATCCCTCTCCTCCTCCTGTTCTTCCACAAAAACTTCATAACGAGGAAATCAAATATGTTGAGTGATGAGACGAAAAGTGTACCCGTTTTAGGGAGTCATTTAAGCCCTAATTCGAGTAAATGTGATCAAATATTGCCCTAAATCATTCCTTTTGTCATTTTAGGTACTTTTGAGAAGAATTCTGGAAAACATGCTAATTTGGACGTTTTTGGAGCATAAAAGTGAAGAAACGACAAAGTCTCAAAAGAAGCTGGAAAACCTTCCTGACGGCGTTAGAGTCACAAGGTGACGCCGTCAGCCAACATTGATAAAGGAGTAAAATCAGATTACACTAGACGCCCTATGAAGAAAACAAGATGTTTACACCTGACGGCGTCAGGTGTTAGAGAAAGTAGGTCGTCAGGTGTAATGCTAAAGAGTGACGGCCCATAGCACATTTACAAGTGACGGCATCAGAAGTAGATCTAGGCCATCCGAGAACCCTAATGACGGCGAGCTGACGGCGTCAGAACCCATAACCTGACGCCGTCAGAGTGTAAAATCTATATATACTTTTCTATTTTTCATTCATTAGTGTAGAACTTTTGGTACAAGTTTGGGAAAAACCCTAAAGACGAATTTCGCTGTATTTTCAAGGGTTTTTCACCCTTGAATCCTTCATGTTCAATTAAAGATAAGTCCTCACTTAAATTAATCAATATGTCTATGTGTTTGGTAATTACATCTTATGCTTGTCTTTCAATTAACATGCTAGGCTAGATTCTTCTTGTGTTTGCTTAGATCTAATGAAACCTAACTATTAATTATTGGCTGATTGGTGTGTTATTACTTTTCTTGGATGAATGTTTCATCAATGTTAGGCTTAAGAAAACTGGCTAAACTCCTATATGGTAACATGCTTGAACGTCTTAAGAAACATGTAACTAATGCGTACTAGGTTACTAAGGTAGTATTTAACGCATGAGCCACTGTTTACAATCCTTATGATTGGGTGCTTTATGCATCGTTGTAGGAGGAGATAAGAGCTCATAGAATTGGGGAGATATGTACGCCACTCCATGAATTGTTAAGGAATACACCCGTCATTCACGCAAGTAATACATACACCAATTAACCGGTAAAAGATAGTTAGGGAGTAAGGAAGTCTAAGTTAACACATTTGTCTCCATATAAGTTTTCACAACCACAATAGTTTAGTTATTTTATTTTTAAGTGCAATTGTAGTTTTTGGGTTAGTTGACTAGCAACTAATTCTGCCCACTCCTCCAATACCCAAGATTTTACTTGCTTTCCATAAAATATAAAAATACAAAAATAATCTTCCTTCACCCTTAGACCTTTTAGAGTAGTTTTTCTAACCTAACGAACACTATTCCCTGACCTGAGGTCACTACGGACACGGTACTTCCTACTAATAACGGAAGTACCGACGACGTCCATCCTCAAGTTGTCCCAGTCCCGAAACCCAAAACCAAACCTGGAGTTGTTTTTGAACCTCCAGTAGCTCCCGTTGAAAAACCCAACCCTAAGCCTTTAATTCCTTATCCTTGACGTTTACACGATCAAAAGCTCCGTGAAAAAGCCAGTCATCAAATGGACAAATTCCCAAATCTTTCAAGAATTACATTTTGATATAAGCTTTGCGGATGCTCTTCTTCTGATGCCCAAATTTGCATCAACAATCAAGAATTTGTTAAGCAACAAGGAAAAACTCTTTGAGATGGCAAAAACTCCGTTAAACGAAAACTGCTCTGCAGTTTTGTTGAAACAGCTTCCCGAAAAGCTAGGAGACCCCGGGAAATTCCTCATTCCTTGCATTTTCCCCGGAATGGTTGAATGCTTTGCCTTGGCCGATCTTGGTGCAAGCATCAACCTGATGCCTCACTCAGTCTGGAAGAAACTTTCTCTTCCGCCACTTACTCCTACCTGCATGACTCTTGAGCTTGCAGATCGTTCTATATCTCGTCCCCTCGGCATTCTGAGGATGTCTTTGTGAAAGTAGGAAAGTTCCATTTTCCGGCAGATTTCGTGATTGTTGATTTTGATGCAGACCCGAGAGTTCCTCTCATTTTAGGGAGGGAACTCCTAAGAACTGGCCGTGCTTCGATCGATGTTTTTGAAGAAGAAATCACTCTCCGTGTTGGTAATGAAGCCATCACAGATCAAACATTGAGGTACTCTTCCAATTTTGACTCAGCAGAAGTTAACAGAATCGATGTTGCTTCGGAAGAGTATTCTCAAGAAATTCTTGGTTTCACCGATAATTCTCTGAGTGGCAACCCCACTCCCTCTTCTCAACCTATCATTGCTAATTCTCCTCCTTCCCTAACTCTGTTTGAGGGAAATGATTTCATCTTAGAGGAAATAGAGGCCTTTCTCAAAAGTGATTCGATTCCCGATTGAATTGATAACCAAGAGATTGACCCGGAAAGGGATATCCTTCTCCTTCAGAAGCTGTTGAATGAAGATCCCTCTCCTCCTCCTGTTCTTCCACAAAAACTTAATAACGAGGAAATCAAATATGTTGAGTGATGAGACGAAAAGTGTACCCGTTTTAGGGGGTCATTTAAGCCCTAATTCGAGTAAATGTGATCAAATATTGCCCTAAATCATTCCTTTTGTTATTTTAGGTACTTTTGAGAAGAATTCTGGAAAGCATGCTAATTTGGACGTTTTTGGAGCATAAAAGTGAAGAAAACGACAAAGTCTCAAAAGAAGCTGGAAAACCTTCCTGACGGCGTCAGAGTCACAAGGTGACGCCGTCAGCCAACATTGATAAAGGAGTAAAATCAGATTACACTAGACGCCCTATGAAGAAAACAAGATGTTTACACCTGACGGCGTCAGGTGTTAGAGAAAGTAGGTCGTCAGGTGTAATGCTAAAGAGTGACGGCCCAGAGCACATTTACAAGTGACGGCATCAGAAGTAGATCTAGGCCATCCGAGAACCCTAATGACGGCGAGCTGACGGCGTCAGAACCCATAACCTGACGCCGTCAAAGTGTAAAATCTATATATACTTTTCTATTTTTCATTCATTAGTGTGGAACTTTTGGTACAAGTTTGGGAAAAACCCTAAAGACGAATTTCGATGTATTTTCAAGGGTTTTTCACCCTTGAATCCTTCATGTTCAATTAAAGATAAGTCCTCACTTAAATTAATCAATATGTCTATGTGTTGGTTAATTACATCTTATGCTTGTCTTTCAAATAACATGCTAGGCTAGATTCTTCTTG
>LBNU01012887.1:7537-41369 GCA_014162995.1 Artemisia annua | reverse complement strand
ACTTTGGAGAGGACATACCACCCATGGTTGTCCCGGATCTTCAAACTTTCCCCATGAACCAATGAATGCGAGGATCGAGTCAAGCTAGTGACTCGGTGAACAAAAACATTAGCACAACATGGGTTTTCACCCATGTCTCTGACTTCTTTCTCTTTTCTAACACCTAAGTGTGGGGGAGTTACCCCTGCTGTTGTTTGTTCAAAAAAAATGGTGTTCCCACACTTGCCTAAATCTAAGATTTTTACGTTTCAAAGTGTCGGCATAACAGCCGGTACTTTGAATATTGAGGGCAATATTCAATTCTAAGTGTGGGGGGGGGGGGTAATTCTGGCGAATTTGATCACATTTGTACCTTCTAGTGCCCTAATACCCCCATTTTGGCCAAAATTTAAAAAAAAATACTTGGTAGAAGTGCTTTGCACTAACACGACAAATGGTTATTAGTCCACCATGTCTAACCCACATAAGGACTGGATAATCCGAGAGCAAACGGCTCTAGGTTCTCAAATCCGTTTATGGCTGACAATTTGCCAAAAATTGTATGGTATTCAACTCGCCATATCTTTGATAGTGAAGAGTTGGCTAGCCCACAAGGTTATGGCTTGTGGTAAAGGCAGTGGAAAACCGTAATTGGCTAGTGCAAAAGCAAACGGCTTTTGGTAAAGACAAATCAAATCCGTTGACAGCTGATTGTTTGCTAAAAATCATTTGGTCATCAATGTACCAAAGTATCATACTAAAACATTGGCTACTCCAGAAATAATGGCTTTTGGTAAAGAGACATCAAATCCATTAAATTCTCATAAAGGATTGCTAGGGACTAGCAATAGTTTAGTGTGGGGGATTGATGAGTGTGTAAATACTCATCATTTTTGCCCCATCTGAACTGCAAAAACATTTAAAAACACTCAGAAATGCCTCAAAATACGGAAAATATCCCGGATTGTGTTTTATATGTTTCAGGTGCAAAATGATTGAAAACAAATGAAAAACGAACAAAGTTTGCATAATTGGCAGAGTCAGCCCCTCAACTAAAACATTAAAATTACAAATTAAAAGCAATGAAAGAAGATATAATTATTTCATATGAAAACATACAATTCATAGTTGTGCAAATAACATAAAACAAAAAACATAGAACAATTATAAATTTTTTATTCCTTATTATAAAATAAGATGTTTATCCCAGCTACATTCATATCGTGCATGGCATAGGGCTAGATAAGAGCTCATAGAATTGGAGAGATATGTATGCCACTCCATGAGTTATTAGGAATACGCCCTTCATCCACACAAGTAACACACATATCAATTAACCAGTAAAAGATAGTTAGGGAGTAATGAAATCTAAGTAAACACAACTTTCTCCATATTGTTTTCACAACCACAATAGTTTAGATATTTATTTATTTTAATTTGCAAAAGTAGTAAATTTGGGTTAGTTGACTAGCAACTAATTCCGCCCTTCTTCCAAAACTGAGATTTTAATTGCTTTCCATATAATATAAAAATACAAAAAGAATCTTCCTTCCACCCTTAGACCTATTAGAGTAGTTTTTCTGTCCTAACGAACACTATTCCCTGTGAGAGAACGATCAATCCCCCGTACTTACCACTATCCTATACTACATCGGTCAGGTACACTGCCTGGTAGGGTTGTAAGCCTCTTGAGATCCCTCGAGAGGTAAAACCTGTTGTAAGGTTACAAAACCACGCATCAGATTCATACAAGATTTTTCTAAAATCGCCCGGCCCATGACTCATCTTCTTGAGAAAGATGCTCCTTTCATCTTTTCTCCCGAGTGCATCGAAGCTTTTCAGACCTCTGAAGAAAAAGCTTACTGATGCAAGTGATTTTGCTATAGGTGCGGTCTTAGGGCAACGAAAAACAAAACACTTCCAGCCTATACATTATGCAAGTAAAACTATGACTGAGGCTCAGACTCATTACACCACAACGGAAAAAGAATTATTAGCCGTGGTGTATGCTTTTGAGAAGTTCCGGCCATACTTAATCTTGACAAAATGCATAGTGTATACGGATCACTCGGCTCTGAAATATCTCTTTGCCAAACAAGATGCAAAGCCGAGATTGCTCCGATGGGTTCTCCTCCTGCAAGAATTTGATATCATCATCCATGATAAAAAAGGAGCTGAGAACCTAGCGGCTGATCATTTAACCAGATTAGAAAACCCTCACCAAGATGTGTTCGAGAAAAAGGAAATAAATGAAATGTTTCCTCTCGAGACACTCAATGCGGTTTCTTTTTGTGGTGATTCTACTACCCCATGGTTTGCCGACTTTGCAAACTACCATGCGGGTAACTTTGTCGTGAAAGGGATGTCGTCCCAACAGAAAAACAAATTCTTTAAAGACGTTAAACATTACTTCTGGGACGAACCCAACTTATTCAAAATCTGTGCCGATCAAGTCATTCGGAGGTGTGTTCATGGCCAAGATGCCATGGATATTCTTAAAGTTTGTCATGATGGACCCACGGGGGGGGACATCATATTCCAAATTACACCGCCAAAAAGGTGTTTGATTCCGGTTTCTACTGGCCCACAATCTACAAAGATGCTCATGACTTAGTCAAAACTTGTGACGCTTGTCAGCGTCACTGGAATATTTCAAAGAAGGATGAGATGCCTCAAAATGCCATCCAAGTCTGTGAAATTTTTGACGTCTGGGGCATTGACTTTATGGGGCCATTTCCATCATCTCGAGGAAACAAATACATACTCGTGGCTGTTGACTACTTGTCAAAATGGGTTAAGGCGAAAGCATTACCCACTAATGATGCCCGAGTAGTCGTGAAATTCTTGAAGTATCTTTTTGCTAGGTTCGGAACTCCACGTGCCATTATTAGTGATCGTGGTACGCACTGTTGCAATGATCAATTTGCAAAAGTCATACTTAAGTATGGTTTCACTCACCGTCTTTCCACCGCGTATCACCCCAAACAAGTGGGCAAGTGGAAGTTTCAAACCGTGGTATTAAAATAATTCTTGAGAGGACCATAGGTGAAAACCGTGCCTCTTGTATACGGAAAGGCGTGTCATCTGCCGATCCAGCTTGAGCACAAAGCCTACTGGGCCTTGAAGCATGCTAACTTTGACATCCAAACTGCGTGTGATCACCATAAAGTTCAAATGAATGAATTAAATGACCTACGTGATCAGGCTTACGAGAACTCTTTGATCTACAAAGAAAAGACAAAGAAGATTCATGACTCTAAAATCAAGAACCGCGTTTTCAACATTGGTGAACGAGTCCTTCTTTTCAATTCAAGGTTGAAGATCTTCTCGGGTAAACTAAAAACCCGTTGGACTGGCCCATTCACTATTGCAAAAGTTTATCCCTATGGTACCGTTGAGCTATCTCAAAATGACGGTCCAAATTTCAAAGTGAATGGCCATCGGTTAAAGCACTACTTTGGAGAGGACATACAACTCATGGTTGTCCCGGATCTTCAAAATTTCCCCATGAACCAATGAATGCGAGGATCGAGTCAAGCTAGTGACTCGGTGAACAAAAACATTAGCACAACATGGGTTTTCACCCATGTCTCTGACTTCTTTCTCTTTTCTAACACCTAAGTGTGGGGGAGTTACCCCTGCTGTTGTTTGTTCAAAAAAAAATGGTGTTCCCACACTTGCCTAAATCTAAGATTTTTACGTTTCAAAGTGTCGGCATAACAGCCGGTACTTTGAATATTGAGGGCAATATTCAATTCTAAGTGTGGGGGGGGGGTAATTCTGGCGAATTTGATCACATTTGTACCTTCTAGTGCCCTAATACCCCCATTTTGGCCAAAATTTAAAAAAAAAGTTTACTTGGTAGAAGTGCTTTGCACTAACACGACAAATGGTTATCAGTTTACCATGTCTAACCCACATAAGGACTGGATAATCCGAGAGCAAACGGCTCTAGGTTCTCAAATCCGTTTATGGCTGACAATTTGCCAAAAATTGTATGGTATTCAACTCGCCATATCTTTGATAGTGAAGAGTTGGCTAGCCCACAAGGTTATGGCTTGTGGTAAAGGCAGTGGAAAACCGTAATTGGCAATCAACTCACCAAGATGATAACTGTATTCTATCAAAGAGTTGGCTAGTCCAAAAGCAAACGGCTTTTGGTAAAGACAAATCAAATCCGTTGACAGCTGATGGTTTGCTAAAAATCATTTGGTCATCAATGTACCAAAGTATCATACTAAAACATTGGCTACTCCAGAAGTAATGGCTTTTGGTAAAGAGACATCAAATCCATTAAATTTTCATAATGGATTGCTAGGGACTAGCAATAGTTTAGTGTGGGGGATTGATGAGTGTGTAAATACTCATCATTTTTGCCCCATCTGAACTGCAAAAACATTTAAAAACGCTCAGAAATGCCTCAAAATACGAAAAATATCCCTGGATTGTGTTTTATATGTTTCAGGTGCAAAATGATTGAAAACAGATAAAAAACGAACAAAGTTTGCATAATTGGCAGAGTCAGCCCCTCAACTTTCAAAACGTAACAAAATTAGTCCCTGAGCATTTGTTTTGGAAGAAAAGTCAACCAAAGTCCTTTGAAAGTCAAAATTTATCAAAAATGGTCCTTGGGTGAAAAGTTTGGAGATTTTACAAGTTTGGTCCCTGAAGTTTCACAATTGGCAGAAATGGTCCCTGGTGATTAATTTTAAGAAATATTCAACAAGGGTCCTCACACTATTTCAACCTTGCCAAGAATGACCCTAATGATAAATTTGGAAAGTTGTCAAAACTCACCCTTGAAAAATCAGAAAATTACAACTTTGGTCCTTGTCATAATACAACACCAAACGGACCCTTTTTATTATACCAAGTCCAAAACCAAATCCAACCCAATAAAACCTTCCCACCTTATAACTCCCTAAACCCAGTCCACCCAGGCCCACTCCTACTCAAGCCCATTCCCATTTTATAACAAAAACCCAACCCAAGTCAGAAAGTCAAAAACCACCCATATACACCTTTCCCTCCCACACGAATACCACTCCAATACCACCCTGGTTTCACCACCACTTGCCACCATCACATCCCACCGCCCTTTCCACTCACCACCACTCTCACCTAACATCACCTCAGCATTAAACGCCACCCCCCCTATTGCACTATAACAGTGCAATTTGCACTTTCTTCTTTTGGCGCCAAAAAAATCAAACGGCCAAGATTGCTTAAAAATCATCCAATGGTCAGGATTATTGATGGGAAATGCTCAGAAGACCAAGTGGAACCCTAATTCTCACCTATAAATAGAAGAAGTGAAGAATGAAGACTGTGTAGTTTTTAGTAGTTTATGTATGTCGAATTAGTTAAATTTTCAAATTCCAGTGTATGTTTTAGCTTCTAAGTTGTAATTTTATTACTCTCAGTGTAATTTGAACCTTTTTCAATCATAAATTTAAGGTTTCCAAGTTCAATTCAGTTTATGATAATTTTTTCTCAAAATCTCATGATTTCTGAATTGTTGTTTGTAGTTGTTATAATGGACTCATAGGCTCATGTAAGCTCCTTATAAAGCTTTTCAAAGCTTTTAGAAACATTAAAAATCAGTTTAGTAGTAAAAATCAAAAATACAAAAAAATAGAAAAAAATTCGGTGAAAAATAAAAAATTATTGAAGATGATGAAGAAAGCTGGAGCAGGGTAAATTTTGGATGAGCTTGGGTTAGTAGTTCTGTGGAGAACCTATAGGTGTGTTTCTTGGTCTGTGGTTCATGGTCTTTAGCTGGATTGCATCTTGTAAGTTCATTTCCCATTTTTAGCCATTTACTGTAGGAGTACTTAATTGCTGATCTTTCTGTATTTTTATTGCTTATTTAGTGTTACCTAGTCATATTATTGCTTAAATTAGTTTACTTGTTCACTAGAAACCTTTGTGCTAATTTTTAGTCATAACTGCCTTTTATAAGTGTTAGCCTTAAAAGTTATGTTATAGTTGGGAATTGCATTAGTATCAAAGTACAAGGAATAGTTTAGTCAATAGTGCTAAGTTAGGCTAGTTCTTAGTATAAGTACACCTCCTACTCACAACAAGGAGGTTGGATGTCTCATTGTAACATAAGGTGTGTGTGTTTTCCTTCTTTCTCTCTCTAGAAAACACACACATCTTCTCCAATTCTTTAATCTAATAATACCATGTCTATTCTTTATTTCGAGCATCCCCGACCTCCTGAAGGTGTTTCTTGGTTATAACAAGTGGCAACAGAGCCAACCAGGGGCGAATCGTGGTGTTTTGTGGTGTAAAAATGTGTTTTTGGGGCTGTTCTTACGTAACTTATCTAGTAAGGAGTGTACTTTATCGAGTAAGGTTAGCGTATTTATCGGTGTTATCGAGTATGCTAGCTAGTTTACCGAGTATGTAAGTGATCTTATCGAGTAAGGTACCATCTTATCGAGTAAGAACTGGAAACTATCGAGCAAGGAGCTGTTTCATCGAGTATGCTTACTGTTTTATCGAGTAAGCTCATTTTTATCGAGTATGGAACTTTAGTTGGCGAGTTTGCCCGTTAGCGAGTAAGCTAACAATCCTTATCGTTTATCTAGTAAGGAATTTCTTGCTTCTATCGAGTAAGGGGAATTATACCTCGTTGAATATTGTTTATCGAGTATGGAATGCTTCTACCGAGTAAGGAATTGTTTATCGAGTATGGAATCTGTCAAGTATGGAACTAGGCTATCGAGTATGGGCGTTTACCGAGTAAACAATACTTATCGAGTATGGGATTTTTACCGTGTATGGAGTGATATCTCAGAATTCAAGGGTTTTTTTTACCGCGCTTCAAGGAATGAAATTCTTTTGAGTTTCTCAAGGTTTCGTTGAAAACCTAACATACAAAACCCTAGTTTTCAACTCTAATTTACCGAACAGGGGGTATATATAAAGAATTAGGGCATATCACAAACTTAACATCACACCAAAAACACATATGATATAATTGGTCTACACTTCATTGAAGATGATTCACTTCATCATTTCATACACTTAATACCAATATATCATGCTTCAAAACACACCACGTATAGCTTAAAAGATCCTGATCAAGAATCACTATCAAATGACAATGGCTAGTATCAGATGTTTGTGACTACGAGGAGAATTATTTATCATTTATTTGGGTTTGAAGTGAAGTTTTACGGACACGTGTACTTATTTCATCTTCTTTCTTTCTTCCCTTCCGCGAAGATGACTTGTTTGGGCATACATATGTTAATGGTGACGAAGACTTGGATATCTAGTTACATTTTTGATTCTTTCTCTCTATACCCACAAAGTAACTATCACTCTCAATGTCTCACGTAGTTGGGGATATGTCAAGAGGCATTGTGCTTATTACACTTTTGTTAGTAGTATATGGTACACCGTTCTTAGTCACAAGAAGAAGTACAAGCTTAAGTCACAAGTCTGGGGGATCTTACTTCATTCTCAAGTTCGTCATATTGAGCTTTTCCTCCTGAGATTAATAGAAATAGCCGTCGTTGTTGATTCAGAGGTTGATAAAGAGTAAGACAATTTCAAATGGTATCGTTAGTAGATTAGGATTATCGACATCTTCACACGTGCTGATTATGATTTATGCTAAAGTGCTTCCGGCTAATACTTCATGTACACAATGTTATGCTGATTCCGATGAGATCGCAATCATCAGGGGAGAGAAATATGTACATCAGGGACGCACAACAGGTTCACGTGATCGGGCTTAATCATTTATTCCGGAGTTGATATTCGTAGAGATGGTCAGTGCTTCAACTTGTTACTTTGGTATCATCGTTTCTACCTTTGTTGGTTACATGTGTACATTATGGATTGATTCGTAAGATAGCTGGAATGCATTAGTTGAAGATGAGGATGTTGAAACTTTGTTCCCCCTAATAGACAATCTTGAAGAAGGTCGAGTCTACAGTCTGTTCTACATTAGTTGAAGATGAAGATGTTGATACTTTGTTCCCCCTAAAGACTTTTTCAGATTCAGGGCATTCATCTGAAATGTTGTCAGTTTAGGAGAGAACACTAATTAGGGGAGAGTGTACACATTGTTGTCAGTTTGCAATTAATCCCTAATTAGATTTGCTCACACTGTTCTTCTACAAGTAAAGATATGGCAGCTGAGATGATTCTGGAAGCTGAATGAAGCAATGAAGGTTGAAGACCACTCTCGGAGCTGCTGCGCTTATATTTTGTATTTAATTTTACTTGTAGGGAACGTTGTAAGCAATTCCCATATAACATCACTTTGGGGAGAGATTGTTAGCCTTAAAAGTTATGTTATAGTTGGGAATTGCAATAGTATCTAAGTACAAGGACTAGTTTAGTCAATAGTGCTAAGTTAGGCTAGACTTGCAGTATAAATACACCTCCTAGTTACAACTAGAAGGTTGGATGTCTCATTTTAACATAAGGCATGTGTGTTTTCCTTCTTTCTCTCTCTAGAAAACACACACATCTTCCCCAATTCTTTAATCTAATAGTACCATGTCTATTCTTTATTTCGAGCATCCCCGACCTCCTGAAGGTGTTTCTTGGTTATAACAATAAGCGTTAACTGTTATATTGTTAATTTATTGTTAAGATTGGTGTTTATAAGTTCTTATCAGCATATTATATCATTGTAAACACTTGTGAATCAGTTTCTTGGTCTAAAATTAGCATTTGCCTTGAAAACCATGAAATTAGTCATTTTAAAGGGTGTTTGGATCTGTGAGTTTGCCTAAGCTCATCTGTGTTTTTGTGGTTCATTTTGGTTGTAACACATCACATTAGGTTCTATTAGGTCTGTGGAAGCATAAAATCCAGTGGTTAATAGATAAAAAGTCAACAAGTCCTTTAATCTCTCTCAATTGTTCACTGTGAGGAATTTAGTGATCAAGGTTACTCAATTCAGTTCATTAGTTGTTGTTTTAGCTTAGAATCATCTCATATTAGCTTAATACACAATAATTAGTCATTTAGGATCTGTAAAATCTCACCAAAGTCAACTTAGGTTTAAAAGAGAAAAAGTCAAAATTGCATATTCAGTCAAATGGAAAGTTTTTCTTTGTGATCTCTAGGGTTTAATATAGATAGGAGCTAAGTGATTCTTGCTGATTTTGTGTTATGTTGTAGCCTGTTAATCCATTTCAAAAAGAAAATTAGGGTTTGGAAATCATTAGCTTATTAAAAAGCTCACCCAAAATCACCCTGTTGGCCTTTTACCTCCCCTGTACCAGATTTCACACCCAACTTCACAAGCTTGCATAGTGCTTATTAGTGGGCCCCACCTTTTTTTTTGGCTTTTTGAGAAGCCCTCCAGGTTGGCTTATAGGTCCAAAGCTCCTTTTGGACCCTTGAGCTTATTTGTGGGCCTCATCAAGGCCTGCTAAATGCCACAAGGCCTGTTTGTTTCTGAGTGTTTTTGGATTTGCTTAAACTGCTTTTTCTCCTTATTCAGTGTGCTTTTTCATTTGATTTTGGCTTATTTAGTGTGCATCTCATTTGTTTGTAGCTTATTTAGTCCTTTGTAGCTTATTGGTAGCTTATTGCATAAGAAAAATCCACAAAATCCTAAAAAAAGCAAACTGTTAAGCACTTTAGATACCAAACTGCTTATTTTTTAGTTCTAGCCAAAGTGTTTTCACAAAAGTTACTCATTTTCAGTGTATAAACAGTTTTCAAAAAGAAAATTCACAAAATCTTCATTTTTAAAAAAGTGATAGTTTCTATTTAAGCCATTTGGCTTATTTTTCAGCTTTTTCAAAAAGTATTTTCCATTTTTATATTTTTCATAAGTTCCTGTTCACTTGTTGTATTTTTTGTAATTTTTCCAGATTTTTCTCTTTTCATTTAGTAATTTTTCATAACTAATATTAGTTTAAATAATAATTAAGTAATATTAGTATATTAAATAGTTTTATTAATATTTATTAAACAATAGTACTTTTTTATATTTTTCCTAGCTTTTATATATCATAAAATATATTTAGGAAAATTTTCAGCCTTTTTACTATTCATTTAGTATTTTTCAAAATTAAATTAGTTTAAAATAGTATTTAAGCAATAATTAAGTTAATAATTAGTAAAATAGTTTAATAATAATTTTTAAAAACTTTTTATAATTTTCTAGGATTCCTGTAATGGTTAATCAGTTTTCTAAAAATTTTCATAATTTTCTAAGTCAATTTAGTAATTTTAGTAATTTAAATTAGTTTAAATAGTTTAATTAATATATAATTAGTAATTAATTAATATAAAATTCAAAAAAAGACACAAAAATATATTTTTAGTTTTTAAATTATTTTTAAGTTATTTTAGAATTTTTAAAAGTAGATTTGCTTTTTTCTAGCTTAATTTAATATTATATAATATTTAGTTTAGTTTAGACAATAATAATAAGTAATTAACTAGTTTTTAATTAATATTAAATAATAAAATAATCAAAAAAAATATTTTCCTTTTTTATAAAAAATTTTCTTTTAATATTAAGTTTGTAAAAAGTCAGTTTCACCCCCTCTAGTTTATTTTTGTTTCATTCCCGCTTTTCCAGCACGCATTTACATTTGTTTTAATTTTAAATACGTTTTGGGTTTATCTGATTTTCAGTTATTATTGATATTACTTATCTGTGTTATTTTGATTTATATCTGCTTAGTGTAATTAATCCAAATATTGTTTGGTTACTTTCACAATCACTGAATCATCCAAACGTTTCCAAAAATACAATTTCAATCTCGCTGGGACATAACGACCCGGGAATACACTATGCTTTCACTGGATCATAAATTGATCTCTCCTCTCTCAGATTTGACTTGTTGACCACACCTGGTTGACTAGTTAGTTTGGGAGGATTCAGTATCCTCTATCAATATCATGTTGGGGACTCCCAAGTGTTTGTTCCAATAAACAATCACAAAACACCTACACACATAAAAACTCGAACCAAAATATTCCTCAAAAATCTTAAAACTCGTTTTCACTTCTCCAACAAATAAAACCATATTGTAGAGTTTGCTACAANGTTCTGGCTTATTTAGTGTGCATCTCATTTGTTTATAGCTTATTTAGTCCTTTGTAGCTTATTGGTAGCTTATTGCATAAGAAAAATCCACAAAATCCTAAAAAAAGCAAACTGTTAAGCACTTTAGATCCCAAACTGCTTATTTTTTAGTTCTAGCCAGAGTGTTTTCACAAAAGTTACTCATTTTCAGTGTATAAACAGTTTTCAAAAAGAAAATTCACAAAATCTTCATTTTAAAAAAAGTGATAGTTTCTATTTAAGCCATTTGGCTTATTTTTCAGCTTTTTCAAAAAGTATTTTCCATTTTTATATTTTTCATAAGTTCCTGTTCACTTGTAGTATTTTTTGTAATTTTTCCAGATTTTTCTCTTTTCATTTAGTAATTTTTCATAACTAATATTAGTTTAAATAATAATTAAGTAATATTAGTATATTAAATAGTTTTATTAATATTTATTAAACAATAGTACTTTTTTATATTTTTCGTAGCTTTTATATATCATAAAATATATTTAGGAAAATTTTCAGCCTTTTTACTATTCATTTAGTATTTTTCAAAATTAAATTAGTTTAAAATAGTATTTAAGCAATAATTAAGTTAATAATTAGTAAAATAGTTTAATAATAATTTTTGTAAACTTTTTATAATTTTCTAGGATTCCTGTAATGGTTAATTAGTTTTCTAAAAATTTTCATAATTTTCTAAGTCATTTTAGTATTTTTAGTAATTTAAATTAGTTTAAATAGTTTAATTAATATATAATTAGTAATTAATTAATATAAAATTCAAAAAAAGACAAAAAAATATATTTTTAGTTTTTAAATTATTTTTAAGTTATTTTAGAATTTTTAAAAGTAGATTTGCTTTTTTCTAGCTTAATTTAATATTATATAATATTTAGTTTAGTTTAGACATTAATAATAAGTAATTAACTAGTTTTTTATTAATATTAAATAATAAAATAATCAAAAAAAAATATTTTCCTTTTTATAAAAAATTTTCTTTTAATATTAAGTTTGTAAAAAGTCAGTTTCACCCCCTCTAGTTTATTTTTGTTTCATTACCGCTTTTCCAGCACGCATTTACGTTTGTTTTAATTTTAAATACGTTTTGGGTTTATCTGATTTTCAGTTATTATTGATATTGCTTATCTGTGTTATTTTGATTTATATCTGCTTAGTGTAATTAATCCAAATATTGTTTGGTTACTTTTCCAATCACTGAATCATCCAAATGTTTCCAAAAATACAATTTCAATCTCGCTGGGACATAACGACCCGGGAATACACTATGCTTGCACTAGATCATAAATTGATCTCTCCTCTCTCATATTTGACTTGTTGACCACACATGGTTGACTAGTTAGTTTGGGAGGAGTCAGTATCCTCTATCAATATCATGTTGGGGACTCCCAAGTGTTTGTTCCAATAAACAATCACAAAACACCTACACACATAAAAACTCGAACCAAAATATTCCTCTAAAATCTTTAAACTCGTTTTCACTTCTCCAACAAATAAAACCATATTGTAGAGTTTGCTACTAATATATAATAAACATTTCACTTAAAAAAACAAATAAAAGTATAACATTTATACTTTATAAATAGGAAACCAAAACAGAACCAATGGCGGTAGCTCCGACGGTGTTCACTCACAACCAACATCCTTTCATTTAATCTAGGCCTTAACACTAAACATCATCATACCCTTATAAAAATGCAAATTTTTAGTCATACCCATATCAAATTTTTGCTACTAGTGATCAAATCCCATCTAGGTTGTTCAAAATCTATTACAGGTGCAAAAAGGTTTAAGTACCATTTAGTAGGTGAAATTTTTTCATTTCTAAATTCCGAGAGAAGGGAATGGTTTTTCTTCTCTAGACAAGAGTTTAAAATTTTAAAAACCCGTTTAGATGTAATTATACTTTTCCTTTTTGAAAAAAAATGAAAAGATGTTTAGATGAAACTCTTTTCAAATATTTTTCTTTTTATAATCATATTTTTCATATTAGATCTTTATGCATTTTTATTCATTTTTATACGTTTTCATCCAATTTATTTTTTCGTTTTTATACTTTTCAACCATTTTCATCCGTTTTTATCCATTTTCATCTATATTTACACGTTTTTATACTTTTTCATCCGTTCTCGCCCGGTTTCATCCGTTTTGTACATTTTTATGCTTTTTTATGTTTTTATACGTTTTCATCCGGTTTTGACCCTTTTTATACGTTTTCATCTGTTTTTTAATTCTTTTTCTTTTTCTTTTTTTTAATCTTTTTTTATACATTTACGTCCATTTCAGAGACGGAGCTATGTTATAGCTAGAGTTGGCCAAGGCCTACCCAAGCAAGATGTTTGCTACTAATCTCATGCACATAGATTTTTAATTTGTGACATATTTAATATGTTTTGTTTGCTTTTGGCACTCGAAAGATAAGAAGAATACCGATCCAAATTGTTATTCCCATCCAACTTGACAATAACATTTAATTATACCATCTGATGGAAAACAAAAATCACATTAGGTTGAAGTGAACACATATACGTGAACATTTAATTATTCAAAGTGTTATTTCGTTTTAGGTATGTAAGATTGTATAACATTTTCTTCACCATTTTTTACTTGTTTTTTAAAAGTTATGGTTGGTTAAGGTTTAAAACTTTGGTACCTTAGTTTATATTGTTAACAATAATTTTTAACATTATTAAAAACTCATATTAACTAAGAAGCGTAAATGATAAAAACTTAGGGCCATTATACTCTTGGATATTGATATTTGTTCATAAGTAATAAGCTGTCGTAGTTGGCGTATAAGTTTTCCGGAATTTCGTTTTTGTATTGGCCAACCCGAGTGAAAATTCCTGGCTTCGTCACTGGTCCATTTTTATATGCTTTTAGATGTTTTTATACGTTTTCATTCGTTTTTATATGTTTTCGTTTGTTTTCATTGATTTTCATTCGGTTTTATCCATTTTTATATGTTTTCAACCGTTTTTATACATTTTACAAGTTTTTATACCTTTTCATATGCTCACGACCAGTTTCATACGTTGTTATCCGTCATGTATGCTTTTGAACGTTTCCGTCTGTTATCGTCCGCTTTTGACCGTTTTTATACGTTTATATATATTTTTTACGGTTTCGTCCGTTTCTGTACGCTTTTGTACGTTTTTATATGTTTTTCTTTGTTTTTTTTTCTTTTTTGTCCACTTTTGTATTCTTTTTTTGTGTACGCTTTTGTACATTCTTGTATGTTTTATATATTTTTGTACGTTTTTTGATAGATAAAAACATATGAAAACGTATAAAAAATTTTAAAACGTCAAAAAAGTATGAAAATGTAAAAAAACGCATAAAATGTATAAGAAAACATATAAAACGTAAAAAAATCAAAAAAAATAAAAAATAAAATAAAAAATAAAAAATAAAACGGACGAGAACATACAACAACGCACAAACGGACGAAAGCAGATGAAAACCTACGAGAACGGATGAAAATGTATGAGAACGGACTATAACGTAAAAAACATACAAAACAACCAAAAAGGATGTAAACAGTTAAAAACAGATAAAAGCACATGAAACGTATAGAAACGGACAAATACATATAACACGTATAAAACAAACAAAACCTTATAAAAGCGTATAAAACAGATGAAAACGGATAAAAATGTATAAAATCGACGAAAATGGAAGAAACAGAAGAAAACGTATAAAAACAGATGAAAACGGATGAAAATGTATAAAAACGGAAGAAAACGTATAAAAATGAACGAAAATGTAAAACAACTGACGAAAATGTCTAAAAACCAAACGAGAACCTATAAAATAGAAGGAAGACGAATAAAAATGGACAAAACGTACGAAAACGGATGAAAACGTATAAAAACAAATGAAAACATATAAAAACAGACGAAAACATATAAAAACGGATGAAAACGTATAAAAACGGATGAAAACATTTAAAAACTGACGGAAACGTGTTAGGTTACCATATTGTAAACACAAGTATAGAAATAAGATGAGAAATAGAGTTTGGTTTATTAGATCAATATAAAAGGTAAAAGTGCAAGAGTTTTCTTAAGATAAGGAAATAACCAACAAGTTATAATGTTTACATAGAGTCCTATTTATAGGTGAGGAGTAGGGCAACACTCCTCTCCTCCCTATCATGTTCTAAACGTGGGCTTCAAGCCCATTGGACGTGTTCTTGGACTTTACACGTTTACATAAATAACTTAAATAAGCTAGCAACCTATTACATGTACTGAAATAACCGAGACTTGATAATTGTTGATAAACTTAGATCCTAACAATCTCCCCCTAAGGATCGGTTATGAAGGAGTGATATTCGTCACGGTCATTTAAGGTTGCTTGACGTCTTTTTCTTTCGACATTAATAGTTGACTTTCACAGCTTTAGACGTCTTCAAAAATATGATTAGTAGAAATGATTCATCGTTCTTTGTTCTTTGTCATTGATGATGTGGTAGTGATCAATTGATGTCGTAATCTACCATTCTTCACTCTCTTAGACTCCAGTGGATCTTCATCTTTCCGACATGCTCATACATCTTTGATGTTTGAAACTTTCATTTGCAATTTTTTTACGGTTTCGTCCGTTTCTGTACGCTTTTGTACGTTTTTATATGTTTTTCTTTGTTTTTTTTTCTTTTTTGTCCATTTTTGTATTCTTTTTTTGTGTACGCTTTTGTAAATTCTTGTATGTTTTATATGTTTTTGTACGTTTTTTGATAGATAAAAACATATGAAAACTTATAAAAAAATTTTAAAACGTCCAAAAAGTATGAAAATGTAGAAAAACGCATAAAATGTATAAGAAAACATATAAAACGTAAAAAAATAAAATAAAATAAAATAAAAAACGGACGAGAACATACAACAACGCACAAAACGGACGAAAGCAGATGAAAACCTACGAGAACGGATGAAAATGTATGAGAACGGACTATAACGTAAAAAACATACAAAACAACCAAAAAGGATGTAAACAGTTAAAAACGGATAAAAGCACATGAAACGTATAAAAACGGACAAAAACATATAACACGTATAAAACAAACAAAACCTTATAAAAGCGTATAAAACAGACGTAAACGGATAAAAATGTATAAAATCGACGAAAATGGAAGAAACAGAAGAAAACGTATAAAAACAGATGAAAACGGATGAAAATGTAAAAAAACGGAAGAAAACGTATAAAAATGAACGAAAATAACAACTGACGAAAATGTCTAAAAACCGAACGAGAACCTATAAAATAGAAGGAAGACGAATAAAAATGGACAAAACGTACGAAAACGGATGAAAACGTATAAAAACAAATGAAAAAATATAAAAACGGATGAAAACATATAAAAACGGATGAAAACGTATAAAAACGGATGAAAACATTTAAAAACTGACGAAAACGTGTTAGGTTACCATATTGTAAACACAAGTATAGAAATAAGATGAGAAATAGAGTTTGGTTGATTAGATCAATATAAAAGGTAAAAGTGCAAGAGTTTTCTTAAGATAAGGAAATAACCAACAAGTTATAATGTTTACATAGAGTCCTATTTATAGGTGAGGAGTAGGGCAACACTCCTCTCCTCCCTATCATGTTCTAAACGTGGGCTTCAAGCCCATTGGACGTGTTCTTGGACTTTACAGGTTTACATAAATAACTTAAGTAAGCTAGCAACCTATTACATGTACTGAAATAACCGAGACTTGATAATTGTTGATAAACTTAGATCCTAACAATCTCCCCCTAAGGATCGGTTATGAAGGAGTGATATTCGTCACGGTCATTTAAGGTTGCTTGACGTCTTTGTCTTTCGACATTAATAGTTGACTTTCATAGCTTTAGACGTCTTCAAAAATATGATTAGTAGAAATGATTCATCGTTCTTTGTTCTTTGTCATTGATGATGTGGTAGTGATCAATTGATGTCGTAATCTGCCATTCTTCACTCTCTTAGACTCCAGTGGATCTTCATCTTTCCGACATGCTCATACATCTTTGATGTTTGAAACTTTCATTTGCGATGTAGCTCTCTTTTCATTGATGAAGATTCTTAGTGTTGACGTAGAATCCTTCTTTGAACGTTGCTTTGCTTTAGATCGTTGTATTATCACTTTGTAGATTCTTTTGGCATGGAACCTATCTTTGACTTAAATGTTGCTTCGATCTTTCATGAGAGCTTTCATATTTGTTGAGATGCAAGTATGAGCATGTGGAAGCTGGTGTTCAGGAAGGTGGTTGTACCTGCATTGAAACAGTTAGCAATAATACATCCGGTACTTACAGGTTCGGAATTAGAATTTGTCAACAGCATAGTGTGAAGACTCCTTCTAATCCTTACCAAGGCCGTTCCTAATCGGATACCACCTAGAGGGCTTACACAGACATACATAAGTACACCCACGATTACGTGAGTCGCTGGAGATCACCCCACGACTATAGACCGTTTGAAACCATCGAACACACTAAGCGTAATCCACAAGGAATCACCGAAGTGACCTGCTGTCAGGGCTGTTTGATGTTGACCCTGGCAGGATTTCCGTTCAATCATTTGAGAAATACATAAGTAAATCCCTCATAAACGTTCAAGGCAGATTGCTAAGATCTGCGAAGGACTCGATAATTTACACTTAGTGTCCAATGATGCAAGACACTTAGTGTAGAAGTATTATGTGTTCCTAAGAGATCTTTTATGTTATCTCGTGGCTCTAGACTCGATAAGTGCACATTTGGTTTCCTATTCGGAGGCATGAAGCAGAGGCCCTCATGTTTCAATATCAACCATCTCTAATAGACGATCGATAGATTACACTGGTTCCCCGTGAGAATGAAACAAACATCTTTCGAGAGATGCCTGAGTGGCTAAGAAGGTTTAGGTGCATTGCGTCACTGGGTCCATGATGTCTTTATCTTCAATNTTGATGTTGACCCTGGCAGGATTTCCGTTCAATCATTTGAGAAATACATAAGTAAATCCCTCATAAACGTTCAAGGCAGATTGCTAAGATCTGCGAAGGACTCGATAATTTACACTTAGTGTCCAATGATGCAAGACACTTAGTGTAGAAGTATTATGTGTTCCTAAGAGATCTTTTATGTTATCTCGTGGCTCTAGACTCGATAAGTGCACATTTGGTTTCCTATTCGGAGGCATGGAGCAGAGGCCCTCCTGTTTCAATATCAACCATCTCTAATAGACGATCGATAGATTACACTGGTTCCCCGTGAGAATGAAACAAACATCTTACGAGAGATGCCTGAGTGGCTAAGAAGGTTTAGGTGCATTGCGTCACTGGGTCCATGATGTCTTTATCTTCAATACCGGTGTCGCCTTAGCAAGGACCAGTAGCATATGAATTGAACCCGGTGTCTGACCTAAGGTTGATAAAATGGAGGGCTATTTCTTTTCACCCTTTTCTTTCATTTCTTTTTAATTCTTAAACCCCTTCTTTCTCCTTTCATTCTTTTCTCCTTTTTTCATATCATACCTAAGGACTTTTAATTTCTAACTATTGGTGATGTCCTTGGGTAGATCCCTCCGGTTCTGGCGGATCATAGGACAGTTATTCCTATCCTTAGTCACCTTGTAACTTCATGACTATCCTATTGATGCCTTTGAACCAAATCATTGAAAATCTCTAAAAGTGTTTATGATAATAAAATCTTTTTGTTAACACTTTGAGGTTTTTGATTTCTTATGAAAGACTCCCCCTCCACATATGCTTATGAATGTTTTCAGAAATTTGCATATGCGGGAAGAGTTGGCATTTTTGAGTTGATCCACTCTTAATAGACATGTACCCGAGGGACATGTTTACGTTGCTTAGTTAAAGGGATACATTATCAGTTTTTAGGTGATAACTAGCCCTAATAACTAACTTGAAGTTGTTAACATTCCTAAAAGGAAGTTAGACCCGTCAAAGTAAACGTCTAGAAAGAGTTTCTCGAAACGGTACTTTATACTCGGATAAATCCTTTCGAATACTAACATTTGTTGTTTCGTCAATTCGTGGGTCAATTCTGAGTCGAGCTCGCACAAGATAAGACTTTTTCACATCATATTTTAATCACTTTTCTTCTTCTCCCCCTCAAAAATAGCATATCAAATGTTGTTTTTGTAAATTGTTTTTGATTAAAATATGCCTTATTGAGTCTTATGGGGAGAATTCAACAAGACTTTAAGATTTAAGAACGATGTTTGAAATCAAGTACTCCCCCTCAACAAGTGATTACTTATTGAGGTGTAATACTTGTCTTTTGAGCAGAATTATAGAAATCATGAAAGGTTTGTTAATTCTACTCAAAAGTAAGAAGCTTTCGCTCCTTAAATTAGGATTGTAGCACTGATGCGTACCACAGGGTCCTTTAAGTACAAAGTTCGGGTAGTACACTGTTATGTGTGCACAAGCCGTAGTAATTACAAATCAATCAATATAAATGAAAATATTGAAATATTGGTACCGAAAGAATGGGAGCTGAAGTTCATCGTTCGGCTATGCATCAAAGTCTGTGAACTGTGTATCAGGTCGTCTGAATGTCAAGACCGGAAATGAAGGTCAAACACCGATGTAACTTTCAAACCTCCTGATCTGTTGACGACGGTACAACCTTTCTTCAATGGTATGGACAAAGTTGCGAATCATTCTTCGTCCATTAGCTTTCCACCTTGTTTCTCGACCCTCTTTTAACCTCTTCTTCTCATCATCCAACCTTTCTGCCAACCCATCACGAACTCTTTGAAGTGTCTCGTCACAAAACTTCTGAATTTCATCGAACCTCATAAGACGAAGTTGATTCTTCTTGTTGAGGTAGGTGATTCCAAACGATGGTTTTTGCACGAGAGTATACTGTGATAATTCTTGAATTTCAGGAAATATGAGTTGTGGTTTGGTGAGGTTGATATTGTTCTGATAACTTTTAACGCCCAGATGAAAGTCTTCCACTCTTTCTTGAACTATTAACCGTCTGATGTAGAGAAGTAGAGACGCGATGAAGTTGTATTGTGTTTTCCTTGGGAAGTTGAGCATTTTTCGTTGAACCTTTTCCAAATACATGTCTTCGATGTCATTCAGGTTCAGATCTGGGAAGTCTGCTTCACAAAACTTGTATTGCTTCTCATCCAATCTCTTGACGATGATTTCTTTCATGAAAGTGTAGTTGAATCTTCTATCTTCCACGAGTTCCATGATAGCAACGATACGAAGCGGATGCTTGACATTCTTACTTGATGTAAGGTGTAATATGTGTGTGTAACCGAGTTTTCGTTTGTCAGGCCAATGTTGAATACCGAGAAGATCTTCCCTGTTGTGAGTGACAACTGACTTGCTGAAAATTGGTGTAGTCTCTTCAATGTCTGGTAATTCGTATCTGGCAGTTGGAACGGAAATCGTTAGTGAGGATGCGTATCGTTCCTTGGAAGTTTCATGAGCATGTTGAAGATATCGGAGATCGTTATTGAATAAGTAGCGGTATGGGATCTTAGGTTTTTCAGGAAAGCCTTGAAGAGGCAATGGCTTTGTCCAGTCTGTGAAGTAAGGAGTCTTGTCTTTCTTTTGTGTGTCGATGTAGGATTCAGGGTTGAGCCAGTCGAATGTGCCAGATAATGCGCAGGCAATGTTCTCCATGTGGTATTCGAGTTCAACTTTATTCCCTGATCTCTTTTTCAGAAAGTCCATAGCTTTACGGTTGATCCTTTTCAGTTCAGCTTTGGTCAACCTTTCAACTTGAAGTCCCTTCATGATACTTTGAGTCATCTGCAAAGTATTTCCAGGCAGTGGTTCTTCGGCTTCAAGTGGTGGTTGTACTTTGATCATATCGGTCAACCAATCAGATTGGGGAGCTTCTTCCACATCTAACCATGAGAAAGGAGTAGACTTCTTCTTCTTCTTCTTTGACTTTGTGGATTTCTTTTTCTCTTTGGTCTTTGCAGTTGATGATGGACCAGCTTGAAATTCAGGAATTTGTGATTCGGGGATTGATGATTCGGGTTCTTCCAGAGTGTCAGCTGGTTGAAGCATGAATGGTTCTTCTGACTGAGTTGGACCGGAGCCAGATGCTGGGGCATGTTGCTTGGTAGGTGGAGCCTTGGAAGTCTTATGTGGTTGTTGAGAAGATGATGGTTCTTTGGATGTCTTAGACTTCTTGCTTTTGGGATCAGAGTCAAGATCATCATCCTTCCTAGGTCTTTTGTGTTTCCCAGCAGCTTCCTTGCATGATTCTTTCGAGGCAATTGTTTGGAGTGCCTCAAACATTGTTGATTCATCAGGAGTCTTGTCTTCCTTATTTCTGAGTTTAGCAGCTAACAGGGCTTGTAGTTGTTCAGTTGAAAGTTCAGTTGGTGCTGGAGGAGTCCTGTCGGTGCGGAGGTAGAAAGGAGTAGACTGAAGCATGCGTTGGATGCTATGCTTGATCCTGGTGTTCAACTCTGAACGAATTGGCTCAAGAAGTTCTGACACAGCTGGTTGAGCAATTGCAGCAAGATTATCGGTAAGGTATTCGGCAGTGTATTCCTTGATCATCCTGCTTATATCTGCTTGAAGTAGCTTTTGAACCCATCCCGTAGAGTCTTGGAGATCCTTGACTTGAGTAGTCAAAGTTTTGACCTGTTTTGAGAGCCTTTGAACTTGGTCTTTAAGGTCTCCATCTTGAGGTTGTGTCTCCTTCTTCTTTTGCGTTGCCATAGCAATAGCTTGTCTGATCCTTTTCGATGCTGTCAAGGATGATTTGCTTCCCTTCTTCTTCTTGATTGATTTTCCTTTTGATATTTTCTTTGTTGGTGGTGGAGATGAATGATGTAATGATGATGAAGATGATACGTGGTCAGGTTCTGATGGAGGAGGTGAAGGATCCCTTGAAGGTGTGCCTGAGGGAATCGGAGGATCCTTTTAAGATGAATGAGATTATGTGTTGATGAATTGATCGGTGTCAAAGAATTCTTTGTCTTGTACATCACTAAATACTCTTTCAGACTCCTCACTGGCTTTCTTTTTAAGTTCTTCTTCCCTTTGAACCTGATCAATGAACTCAGGTGTGATGAACTCAGTCTGTTCTTTCTCAGCATCATCCTCTGTAGCTTCCTTCATAATAATGTTCCCTTCTGGATCACGTTGTTCGGTTTCAGTCTGTGATGAAGGAGGAACTACAGTACTGCTTGAGCCATCCTCTTGTGCCTCTATGTTGAGCGGTCGTTGATGAGGCTGTGGATGTTGGAGATTGAGGAGTGCAGCTTCTCTTAGTTCTTTCAAATGCTGCTTTTCTTCTGCTCTAGGATCGACAATAACGCTTTTCAGTTTGCGTTTGTCGACTAGTGGTTCACCAACTGGTTCATTTGCTTCTTCTTCATCATGAAAATCACCACTGGGTTCATTAATGGTGATCCCTGTTCCTTTCTTTTGTTCCTTCTGAGAAGTTTCCTTGCTTATTTGTTTAGCAAGTTCGAGTCCAGGAAACTCCTCTTCATCATCCTGTGCTTTAGTTCTTCTTTCAAAGTCTTCTTCGTCATCTGATTCAGAACCGAATTCAGATTCAGTTTCTGTTTCTGATGATGAAGCTGACGGTTCATCTTGAGGAATCTGTTTTGGTGCAGCTTTCCTCCTTGGTCTGGTGGGTGGTTTCGGTACAGTCTTAGATTGTTGGGAAGTTGTGGTACTGCTTGTACTTCCTGACTTGCCACCTCTTCTGCTTCGGGTTTGAACAATGGAAGCTGGTTCTTCTTCACCAATGTGACCAACTTGCCCAGCTTGAAAGGCTTTATCATAAATCTTGAAGTTTTGTGTCTTTCGAATCTCTTCATCCAGAAAATGGTCTGGGAGTCTCATTCCTTTCATGCTTGGAACGAACCTGATGGTTTTGACGAAGGAGATCCTAAAGTCTTTGTTGTAGATGTCTTTGGGTTCTGTTTGGTCCTGCATTCTCTTGATGTAATCAGGTGTTTTCTCACAGAAGTGTTCGATAAGCATCTTTGTGAACCTAACGAACGGAATCACGGTCCTCTCACGGTCAGTCTGAATGTGATGGATCATGTCGCTCATTATGGATCTGGCGAAGTCAATCGGTTTCATGCTCATCATTCCCCAAAACACTTGCAGGTGCTCCTATCGTGGATGCTCGTGACCACTCCTTTTTCCAGCAATTGATCTGACTATCAACATGTAGAACGTTCTCCATGGTTGTGGCAGATATTTGACGTTGAACTTCGATAGTCTGGTGAGTGATTGATTATCTGGAACATCGTATCCTAGATCAATGAAGTAATCCAGGATTTCAAGTTCGGTCAACATAGGATGAAACGCATTGGGTGTCGGTAACATAAGAACGATTCGAAGAACATCAAGATCTACTGTGTATTCCTGACGATCCAGCTTGACAGTGAATGATATATCGTCCAAGTTAGCCCGAGCAGTGTACCAGAACTCATGAATATAGAAGATCGGTACTGATGTAGACTTTGTGAGCATTGGTTTACAGGGATGAGCCAGTAGTATGTCCTTGACAATCTTGCATGTATCTTCTGGAATACTGAGTTTGTTGAAGTCAATGCGTGGATTGTTTTGGTCAATGATAACGTTGTAGTCTGCTGGGACAATTTCACCAAGTGTGAGTAGTGGTAGAGTTTGTTCTGGGACAGATTCATTGTGTTGAGCCATTGTGTTCTGTAAATGTAAAGTCATGAAATCAAACATCCAGATTCGTTAGTCATTAGTCTTCATCCATGTTTGTAATTCAAAGACGTATAAGTAACATGTTGCATTTATGGTCTAGTTAATTAATATGTGATTAGTGACAGTATTATCAATTAACATGTATCTAATAAGACATAGCAATTAAACATTTAAAGCACAAACGTCTAATAATAACATGATCACCAATATTACACAATCACAAATTAATATACCTTATTACAAAGCAAACATCATACACATTCATGAGGATTCATTCATTATACATGTTTTCGAAAAGTTACAATTCATGAGAATCTTCAAAAAAATATGTTAACCATGATCTCGAAAATATGACAAACAATGTTCTCGATAACTATTACTAAGGAAGATCTCGATAACTTTTGTGCAAGAAAGATCTCGATAATTTCTATAAGAAAGATCTTGAAAACTTGATGAACAAAGGTTCTCGATAATTCTTAGCCAAGTTTCTCGATAACATAGTCTCATATGTTCTCAAAAATTTTGAAAGATCTCGATAATTAAGGATCTCGAAAATCTTAAGATCTCGATAGTTTTGTTGAGAGATTTCGAAAGTTTTCAAAGAGATCTCGATAACTATTGTTAAGGAGATTTCTCGAAAAAATTTCGAAAGATCTCGATAAAATTATCGAGAAAAGATCTCGATAAATTTTTTCTCGAAAAATTGTTATACAAGAATTTTCGAAATCTTTGGAGACATACGTTTTCGTTGAAATGTTTTATCCTTGAATGAATACCTGTGAATTGAGTGTGAAACAACAATTAGAAACACATCAATGTCACATGCAAAAGATCTCGAAAACTAACGAGCCCTAAAACTTATCTAGAACATTTTTAACGAGAGATCATGTAGAAATTCCCATGGAATACATCAATTAACACATACATGAACACGTATTAACAGTTTAATAAGGCCCTAAATCACAAATATGAAAACGCCCAAATCACACATAAACCCTAATTATCGAAAAACATGCATACGAGATAATTAAAGCAATTAACGATTATAAACATGTTACAACTACTCTAACAAACATATCCCACCAATAAAATCAAACACAATATCACTCAATAAAGAAAACCCAATTCGTACGCAAACCCTAAGTCTCGAAATCCACTTATACATGATTATTGTTATGATTAAATGTTTCTAGCATGATTAGGATACATGTAACATCAAAAGCCCTATGAAACATTAAGCAAAAAACACGCAAATCATGTTCATACGAATTAAGCGAAACCCTAGATTTCGAAAACCTAATTGTGAAAGATCTAGCCGTTAAAAACTTGATTTGTTAAAAACCATCTTTTAGATTAGGCCATAGATCATAGAAACACTTACGGATTGANTAACATCATAACTTTTTGAAATATGCAAGTACACATGTTTACACAAGATTTTTGAATTTTGAAAAACATTTTCTCCCCCTTAACACTTGTTATGAAAATTGAGAAATTTTTGATAAACCGAAGTGTTGATGAAGGTAGTGTACATGCATTTTAAAAAACGAAAGAAAATAAAATAAATAAAAAATGGAAAATCTTTTTGGTATTTTGAAGATTTTTTGATTTTGTATTTTTGTTTTTGTTAAATATTTACAAAGATAGTTTTGGTATTTGACTCAGTTAATTGTTTTCAAGAAAAGAGTTTAGATCATCTGGAGTCAAACACCACATACCAATCCGGTGAACTAGCTCAGTAAACCTTCCCAGTGGTAATGGTTTTGTGAACAAGTCTGCCAGTTGGTATTTAGTACCCATAAAATATAACTCTATTGTACCCTTTTCAACATGAACCTTGATGAAGTGATAATGAAGATCAATGTGCTTAGACTTTGAATGCAGAACCGTGTTGCACAAGATTGCTATCGCACTTTTCGAGTCACAGTACATCGGAATCTTGTTGAATAAGTAACCATAGTCCATTAGTTGTGTACGCATCCAAATGACTTATGCATAACAGGCAGACATGGCAACGTATTCAGCTTCTGTTGACGAAAGTGAGGTGCAATCCTGCTTCTTTGATTGCCAAGACACGAGTTTATCTCCAAGAAACTGCAAACCACCAGAAGTACTTTTGCGTGTATCCATACACCCTGCATGATCAGCGTCTGAAAAAGCTATTAGTTCAAAACCGGAATCCTTCGGATACCAGATCCCCAAGTTAATGGTTCCCTTTACGTATCGAAGGATTCTCTTAGCCTCATTGAGGTGACGTTCAGTAGGACTGGACTGATAGCGAGAGCACATAAATACAGCAAATACAATATCCGGTCTACTAGCGGTGAGATACATGAGTGACCCAATAATACTTCGGTATTTTGTAGGGTCAACTGGTTTCCCATTTGGATCCGCATCTAACTTAGGCCCCGTTTCTTTTTCACTTATTGGGCCCTTTCAAGACAGATCTCAACTCAGCGGACAACTTGTAGTGTTTCTTTTTTAACTTAATCTATATTAGCGTCTGGTTTCAAAGGGGTTAAAAAAGTTGCTCCTCCCAATTCAGAGGCAACAACAAATAAATTTAAATAACACTTGACAATTATAGCCTTGGTTTTGTCTTTACCCCTTTCACTTCAATCAAACCATCTACTCCATGTATCACAGCCCCTCTCTCATCACTACCCATGTTCTTCAACATCACATGCTCATCACATTCTTGCACTAGCCAACACCCATTTTGAATGATCTTTTTCTTCATTCTGTAATAAATCGTTGTTGAAGAAAACAATGGAGATAGGATTTTTTTTTAATTCGAAGATGAAATCGAAGAAGAAATCATATGTTTTGAGTATTCAATTTCAGTAAGAAGATGTATTTAATTGGTTTGTCCCTAATTGTGATAAGGGATTTTAATTGTTTGGGGAAGGATCAAGTCGATTCGGGCGTTTTTAAATTTTCAATACTTTAATTTTTGATTATGTGATTTATAAGTACTTGCCATGATTTTTTATATTGTTTCCATATTATAATTTGTTTATAAATGGTTGTTGGATTTGGATGTTTTTATCGTGTTGGGCAGATCTTCAACAAAAAAAAGATGTTGTGTGAAGAAGGTTACAAATGTCATTTGGTCATTATAAGATATGTTTATTCAGTGGAAAAGAAACAACAAGTTTTCATCTTGATCTTATTTCATATGGGCGAATGTATCCACACGGTGACAATATCCAATCAGATAAAAAAAAAGAAACGCCCCCTTAGTTGTGTTGGCCATAGGAGTATTGTAAGTATCACAACTGGTCATTCCATGTTTCTTAATTATCTCAAGATCGTATTTGGACTGATTTAGGAAAATTCCACGGGGTGACTGATGAACTTGTAGTCCTAAGAAGAACGTAAGTTCACCCATCATTGACATTTCAAAATTTTGTTTCATTAATCTAGCAAAAGCGTTTGAGTACTTTTTATTAGTAGAGCCAAAAATAATTTCATCGACATATATTTGCACAATTAAAACATCTTCCCCGTGTTTTTGAATAAACAAAGTTGGATCTAGTAAACCTTTAGTGAAAGAATTAGCAAGCAAGAAAGCAGTAAGTTTATCATACCACGCCCTGGGGGCTTTTTTGAGGCCATAGAGAGCCTTCTTAAGTCTGTAGACATGATTTGGGTGCTCTGGGTCAACAAATCCCTCTGGTTGACTAACATATACCTTTTCATGTAATTGACCGTTCAGAAATGCAGTTTTTACATCCATTTGATAAACGACCATGTTTTTGTGAGCAGCATACGCTAAAAATATTCGAACAGCTTCGAGTCTAGCCACTGGTGCAAAAGATTCCTCAAAGTCAATTCCTTCCTCTTGAGTATATCCTTTAGCTACCAAACGTGATTTGTTACGAATAACATTGCCTTCTGCGTCCAACTTGTTTTTCCAAATCCATTTTAGCCCAATGACATAAAATCCATCCGGTCGTTCAACTAATTCCCAAACTTCAAGACGTTTGAATTGGTTGAATTCCTCTTGCATTGATTCAATCCAGTTGTCGTAAGTGAGAGCTTCTTTAATATTTTTCGGTTCTTCATGACTAACTGTTAGAGCATAAATGCAATGTTCGGCATCGGAGTGAAGTTTTTGTCTAGTCATAACTGGAGCTGTTGGATGACCAATAATGTTGACAATTGGATGGTCACGAGTCCAATGATGTGTTGAAGGGTGAGGGTTATGAAACTGCTGCATATTAGTTGGTTCCAAGTTGCGTGTTGACGACTCAGCAATATCTGAAAGGTTCGGAGTCGATGAAAACGGATTGAAGAACGCATTTGGATCATAATTTGCAGGTTCGGGTACTTGTGGTTGGTTCAGATCTTCAGTTGGGTTGTCGGTGTTGGAAGCGGTTTGTTCTTCTATTGTTGGTGATTCAGTCGGGGGTGCATCGGGTGTTACTATTGTTGTTGTAGTAACCGTTGTATCAGGTACTTGAATATTATCAGGTTGAGCAGCGGAACTGGTGGATACATCTGGTGCATGTTTCTCAAATGAATCATCGAAAAAAGGAGAAAACAATGTTTCCAATTCTCGACGAGTTAGTGACAACGGTTCAGCTGAAGAATCTGGAAAGTTTAGACGGTTGGTTGCGGGTCCTAAGCTGTTTTGCTCAGAAGTCATTTCTGTGAGCTCATCGAAATTAGCATGAATATTTCCTGAATCTCTCTAGTATGACGGTTGTAGATTCGAAATCCTTTTGAGTTTTCACAATATCCAATGAAGATACCGACGTCAGCCTTTGCTTTAAGTTTTCCAAGATCATTACCATCATTATTTGGATAGCATAGAGAACCAAATACATGAAAGTGTTGTATGTTAGGCTTTCGTTTGTGAACAATTTCATACGGTGTGACTTTATGATGGTTATTGATCATACAACGATTTTGGGTGTAACATGCAGTTGAGACGGCTTCTGCCCAAAGATAATCTGGTAATTGAGCATTAATGAGCATCGTTCGTGCGGCTTCCACTAATGTTCTGTTGCGTCTTTCGACCACTCCATTTTGTTCGGGAGTCCGTGCAATTGATGTTTGATGTTCAATTCCAACTTTCTCAAAGTAATCACGAAGAGTTTGACTCTTGAATTCAGTTCCATTGTCTGTTCTAACGATTCTTACTGTGTTGCGAAGTTGAACCTGAATTTTCGTGAGAAAGGTGATTATCATCGATGGAGCTTGATCTTTGCTTCAGAAGAAAGTAGACCCAAGTCCATTTGGAGAAGTCATCGACTATCACAAGAATGTATCGTTTCCCATTGATCGTTTGTACTCGCATTAGGCCACATAAATCCATATGAAGAAGTTGAAGAACATGATCGGTACTTGGTTCTGGTTTTGAACTTAGATGTGCACGTTTGCTCTTTCCTTGTTCACAAGCGGGACATAAGTGATCTTTTGCATATCTGAACCTTGGAAGACCGTCAACTAGTTTATGGCGAGCAAGATCAGTCATAGTTTTGAAGTTGAGATGAGACATGCGTTGGTGCCATAACCAGGATTTTGTTGATTTCAGCCTTTGAAAGTAGACAAATGGGAGAGGAAGCGGTCATGTCGGACATTGAAATTGTATAAAGATTGTTTCCACGTGTGCCGGACATCAGATCATTTCCTTGTAGATCACGAACAAAGCATGTTTCCTCCCTGAATGCAACTTCCAGATCACCATCACAAAATTGACCGACTGAAAATAGATTGTGACCGAGGCCTTCAACATAATAAACATAACTAATTTCGATATTCCCACTGACATAGTCCCCGTATCCCATAATTGCAGCGAAATGATCATTCCCGAATCTGACAGTACCAATGAACTTTGAGACAAAGTTTCTTAACAGTTTGAGATTGCCTGTCATGTGTCGGGAGCATCCGCTATCAACAATCCAGAGAACAATTTGCACCACCTGCATCACATAGAAAAGACGACGATGGTACAATGGTAAGGGTGGAACCCGAAGAAGTTGTGGGTTCCTGTAACACCCCCCAAAATCGGTACAGCGGAAGCATTCGGGTCATGGGGTGCTACTAATTGGAAATCACAACACAAGGTAATAAAGAACGGAATACATATTCCGTTAAAATACATTAGATTAAAAATTCAAGTTTACATCAAGTTTTGAGAATAAAAAGGTAAGCCCAAAGTTTAATGCTCCCATAAAACAAGTCATAACATTGTGTGAAAACACTTCGGTAAATAGTTTTATGACCAACGCCTTGCCATGCCTTGCCAGTATCAAACACTTGAGAAAAACATGCTAAAAGTCAGCAAAAAGCTGGTGAGTCTATAGGTTTAGTAATCAGTATGGACCAAATAGTTTTGAGTACGAGCATTACAACACATATAATGTCATACTAAATAGTCTATCGCACTAGCACTAAGTTCATGCAACCGAAGCTAGACAGTTCAGTGCGCTACCATGTAGCACATAAATATAATAATCAGGGCCCATAGCGAATGTTTAACCCAATACACTCGTGATCCGACTTGGTATAAGCCCGCATTGACCTATCTGGACAACCGAACGGGGGAAGTCATCCCCAATAGATCTATCCATATCAATCGCGCTTCCCAGCAGGAACTAACGGTTCATGAAAATGGGCATAACAGTGGGTTCAGGGGCTTAGGCTAACTACGCAATAGTTTTGGAAAATTAGAAATAGTATAGTGGTCCAGAAAAATATTTTGCATGTTTCTCACCCCATAGTTGTAAAAACGAGTATAAATAAAGTGGGGCTATAAACTCACCTTAGCGAATAGTGTTCCGATGAAGAAAAAAATCAAATAGTGGTAGTGAGCGGCACCGACACGTGACCTAGAATAGTACGGCAGTACTTAGTTTACAATCACAATTTTTGAATAAACGATATTCAAGTAAATTTTAAAAGGTTTAAGGAATTTTTGTTGGTTTAGTTTTATATACGTACCCGAATTTAGTTACGTGTAATTTTATATAATGAGGTTAATGCATGATTCGTTATTAGTCAAAATGAGGAGTAAAATAAATAATATCGATAGGTATTAATGGTGTATGTGATAATATCGTCAAAGAATTCATTAATATATATATATACATTCCGATATGTACTAGTGGTTGAGTTTGGCAAACGGGTAAACAAATGTTTATATAGTGTATATAACTAAGAGTTTGTAAAAAAAAATATATATATATATATATATATTATATTTTAAACTTCTTGAATATATTTATGTATACATGTTTATAGTTGATAAAAATGCTAGTTAGGAAAATAAATTATGTTAAGAAAAGTATTGCTAGTTATATATATATATATATAGTTGATAGATGATGTTAGTTAAGAAAAAATAAATTAAGTTGGAAAAAGTAATGTTAGTTGTATATGTACGTGTATATAGTTGATAACTCGGACATGTCCCGTATACAAGTTTTAGTGGTAAGGTTGGTTTCATGATATCCTTTTATGCATGTTCCAACATATGTCGATAATAGTTGTCGAATAAAACAACTTAATAGTCCGTTAAATATCCTCGTGAGCTTCGGTTTTGGCTTAGGTATATATGTATATGTAGTTTACGGCTAAACCAATTTTTAAGTATTACTCCGGATTTAAACGGGCCTCTACAATATTATACGAGTTTGGGCTTTTTAGAATATCATTGGGCCGAGTGGTCCATTTTACTTTGGGCCTTGTGTTGGGCTATTTGGAATGTCACTGGGCCTAGTATTTATTTTACTTGGGTTGTCATATTAGTTGGGTCGTGAGTTGGGCCTGGTGTATCTTTGGGTCGTGAGTTGGGCTGTGGCCCAACATGTACAAATGGGAATTGGTTCCAGTTTCAACCAGGTAGTATTTCATGAAAAGTTTCATACATTCTACACCATTTAAATTTTACACCAATTACAATTTCAAGAGTAGCTAAGAAAAGAAATATATTTTCTGTCTTTGTTTTCAGTTTCAACGCAACAAGAAGAAGCAAAGAAAAGGAAGAGAAAAGAGAAAAAAAAAAAAAAATATATATGTTCTTGTTTGGTTTGGGTTCGAAGGCAGTAAGGAAAAAAAAAATATCAAGAAGCAACAATTTCAATACCACATTCCATACCATTTTTATCTATTTTACAGCTTTATACAACCCATCTTTAATACTGGGTTAAAAAAAATAATAATAATCTGTATGTTTGTACAGTTTGGTTCGATGGCAGGAACACATAAAAAATATCTCAATTCAACCTCTATATCTTAATTCATAACATTCATTATCCAGTTTCAAAAAGAAAATAATTATCATCGAACCCTAAATTTCTAACAATTCAAAACCTTAGTTTTATTAAAATTAAATTATGCCAAACACTCCTATTCCATACCAACTCCAATAGCCCTATGAATTCCTTTACAATTACAAAAAAAATATTATTACCGAAACAAAAAAAAAAATAATTTAAATCAATTCGTATAGTAACTTTTTTTTCAATTAAATCATTCCATAGTGCTTAATTTAGTGTTAATTACAAAAGCCCTATCAATAACATAACAATTAACGAGTTATAAAAATTAGGGTTTTAAGATTCTTACAATTCTTTTGAAAGAGATGACAAGAAGGAAGTTCCAATTCGAGCCCAAGCAAGCAATCCACACCAGGAAAGGTTGTGGTGCTATTAGGGGTCGAATGGATTAAAAAGAAAATAAAAGGGAACCCTAATCCTACCTTTTGAGTATCAATTTGATACTAACCAAAAATGGTTTAATTACAAAACTTTGGGTCTCCTTAAATCATCTCGTGACTTGATCTTGGGAGAGGGAAAAGTGACTGCTTCTCCTTGGCGTGCAAGGGTGTATTTGGAGGCATAATCCTTGTGTTCACATAGCTTTTCTTGATTATTGATTTAGGTTTTTAGGGTTTCTTGAGTTATATGGGGAGAAGGGTTTCTAGGAAGGAGAGAAAGAGAGTAAGAAAGGAGAAAACGCGTTAGGTTTTTTGGAGGAGTGAGGGGAGGCGTGGTTATTAATATCACGTTATCTTTTTTCTTTTAGTTAAGTGAATGGGAAGAAGTAGCATTTTTGTTAATAGTGTAGACCTTTTAAGGTATGTATTTTGTGCACTCCGTGTTTTGTTGAGTTCTGCTGTACCCGCAGTTATCCGACCGTATGCAAAGGTGGAAAATATATTTTCTAAAAGCAGTGTAAGAATATATATATATTTAATATTGTTTATAAAGCGTTAGTGACTGTCGTAGTTAACACACTGTCGGTACACGTGTCGCGCTGTGCTCGAGATAAATTCTCAGTTCGGTAAATATTTACCAGTATAGTCGTCAAGTAATATTTTCATATTTTCTAGACAAAAGTAATTGTAGTAATGGTTTACTGTAGACACAGTGTTCGGGTTCGCTTCCCGAAATAGTTATATAAACTCGAGTATGCTTAGCCAAAATTGTCCAATAATAATAAATGGCATTTATTATTAAAACATTAGAGGAAAAATTACCGTTTGTCACAGCCTTCCCGCCTTAGAAGAAAACCGTCCTCGGTTTTCAGTTAGAGTTATTCGGTGTAGTTGAGAAAAGATGAGGGTATTTACGCTTGATCTCGTCTTCACGCTCCCACTTGAATTCGGGACCTCTTCGAGAGTTCCAACGGACTTGGACGATAGGAATGCGACTTTGCTTAAGCCGTTTGACTTCTCGATCCATGATTTCAACAGGTTCCTCAATGAGATTGAGTCTTTCATCGACTTGTATTTCTTCTAGAGGAATAGCAAGAGTTTCATTCGAGAGGCATTTCTTTAGGTTGCACACGTGAAGCACGTTGTGTACGGAGCTGAGCTCTTGTGATAGCTCGAGTCGGTAGGCTACCGGTCCGATTTTCGCGAGAATTTTGAAAGGTCCAATATAACGGGGGTTCAGCTTCCCACATTTTCCAAAACAGATTACTCCTTTCCATGGTGAAACTTTAAGCATGACGTTATCTCCCACCTGAAACTCAAGTGGTTTTCGTCTTTTATCTGCATAACTCTTTTGGCGATCACGAGCCGCTTGTAATTGGTTCTTGATTTGCACGATCTTTTCCGTAGTCTCTTGTACTAGTTCAGGACCAGTGATTTGACTTTCTC
>LBNU01012885.1:9280-37758 GCA_014162995.1 Artemisia annua | reverse complement strand
GTTCAAGTTTCGATCGTGGTTTGCTTGGGGTTCAAGTTTACGATCGGGTTTGCTTGTTCGAAATCGAGGGTTTAGGGTTATTCTAATTAATTCGATTTGCAAGAAAGGTTTATAGTAACAAGGGGGAATATTGCACACGGCTTGTGAGGCTTGTCGGTAAAGTTGGTTAAGAAGCAACTTGACAAGGTTTGTAGCAAGGTATAAGAAGAATGGCTAGTTCTATAACTAGGTTTGACATCGAAAAATTCGATGGGAAGAATGACTTCGGGTTATCGCAAATAAAGATGCGTGCTTTAATGGTACAGCTAGGATGTGATGCTGCATTAGAGACATTACTCGCGGACATGGAAGCAGGTGAAAAGGCTGCTTTGATGAAAAAGGCATACAGTACCTTGATTTTATGCTTGGGAGACTGGGTTTTATGGGAAGTTACCAAGGAAACATCTGCTGCAGGAATTTGGACGAAGTTGACTAGTCTTTATATGACTAAGTCCTTAGCAAACAGACTGTATCTGAAGAAGAAGCTGTACACGTTCTATATGAGTCCAGGTACGAAACTGGGTGATCATATAGATGAGTTTAATAAGTTGATACTTGATTTGGCGAATATTGATATCGAGATTGAGGATGAGGATCAGGCACTTATGTTACTTACATCATTACCATCATCTTATGAAAACTTTGTGGAGACATTGTTGTATGGGAGGGAATCCTTGACAATGGAGGATGTTCTTGCGACTCTCAATTCAAGGGAGTTGAAGAAAAGAACTGAAGGCACAAAGGAAGAAACTGGTGACGGGTTATATGTAAGGGGAAGGTCAGATCATTCAAGGAAAGCTCATTCTGGTGGAAGTTCGCTGTTTAAGTCAAGGGGTGGAACTAGTCAACTCAAGTGCTTCATATGTCATTCAGAGGATCATCTGAAGAGAGACTGTCCAAGGAAGAAGCCAAGTGGGTTCGTCAAGAAGGGTAAGCATGATCAGGATTCTGATTCTTCTGATGACGATGGTAACGCCTACTTTGGAGAAGCCTTGATGGTAGTCGGGAATGATGAGATGACTGAATTTGAAATGGATTCAGGTGGGTCTTATCATATGACACCTAGGAGGGATTTCTTGTATGACTTCAAGGATGTTGATGGTGGTTCGGTTCAGTTAGGTGATAACAGGACATGCACTATCAAAGGGACAGGAAAAATGAAGATACAGTTGCATGATGGTTCAAGCTTTATACTGGAAGATGTCAGGTATGTTCCAGGGTTAAGAAAAAGCTTGATTTCATTAGGTACTCTTGAAAAAGAGGGTTATACTGTGAAGATGCAGATGGGTAGAGTCAAGGTGATCAAAGGTTGTCGGTTTATGATGACCGGGATCAGGAAAAAGAACTGTGTGTATACTCTTGAAGCAAAAGTGACGACTTTTGGTGTACAAAAGCATGGAGGTTCAAAACAAGTTGGTTTCAAGCAACTTGGTCATAAACAAGTTGGGTTCAAACAACTTCGTCATAAACAAGTTGGGTTCAAACAACTTGGTCCTGGTGTTAAAACAGGAGTCCATGGAGTACAGGTTGATGAACGTGTTTGGTTTGAGGTGGAACTGCAGGGAGCTCAAGGGAATCGTGAAGCTGAGGATGTTCAGGTTAGTAATGATGATGCTGCAGTGGCTCAAAGAAAGTTGGAGGATAAGCATCTTGAAGAAAAGACAAACACGGACTGCTTGGTAAAAGAGCAGGAAAAGGTACACTTTGGTATAAAGGTGGGGGCAGACATTACGGTAACCGGAGTACCTNCAAACAACTTGGTCCTGGTGTTAAAACAGGAGTCCATGGAGTACAGGTTGATGAACGTGTTTGGTTTGAGGTGTAACTGCATGGAGCTCAAGGGAATCGTGAAGCTGAGGATGTTCAGGTTAGTAACGATGATGCTGCAGTGGCTCAAAGAAAGTTGGAGGATAAGCAACTTGAAGAAAAGACAAACACGGACTGCTTGGTAAAAGAGCAGGAAAAGATACACTTTGGTATAAAGGTGGGGGCAGACATTACGGTAACCGGAGTACCTGGTCAAGAAGGTGCAGAGGGTAATGTTGCTGAAAAGAAGAAAGTGAAGGAGTCTACGAAAGCTAATCTTGGAAAATTACTAAAGTACAATGCCTGGTCGACAAGGTGGTCCCCGGTCCGAAATTCCAGCACGAGGAAAAGATGCTGAGTATCGGTTATGTTTAAGTGTTACTGCTAAGGTGGAAATTGTTAAATATTAGTAGTAACTTAAACATATATTAGGGACTAATAAATGTACTTTTGTAATTAGATTAGGTGTTAGACATATAGGGAGCTCAAGGGAATCGTGAAGCTGAGGATGTTCAGGTTAGTAATGATGATGCTGCAGTGGCTCAAAGAAAGTTGGAGGATAAGCATCTTGAAGAAAAGACAAACACGGACTGCTTGGTAAAAGAGCAGGAAAAGGTACACTTTGGTATAAAGGTGGGGGCAGACATTACGGTAACCGGAGTACCTGGTCAAGAAGGTGCTGAGGGTAATGTTGCTGAAAAGAAGAAAGTGAAGGAGTCTACGGAAGCTAATCTTGGAAAATTACTAAAGTACAATGCCTGGTCGACAAGGTGGTCCCCGGTCCGAGGTTCCAGCACGAGGAAAAGATGCTGAGTATCGGTTATGTTTAAGTGTTACTGCTAAGGTGGAAATTGTTAAATATTAGTAGTAACTTAAACATATATTAGGGACTTAAATGTACTTTTGTAATTAGATTAGGTGTTAGACATAAACTAGAATTAGTTAGCTTGGAGTGCAAGGCAAGCTAGGTTTCCACCTCCTCATCTCATCTCTATGGGGATGCTAGTTATTCATTCTTCTTCCTCAACTGTAAAAGCTTTATTGGTTTTAATAAAGGGTTCGTTGAGGGTATATCGTGTGCATATTCTAGTCGTCTTTGTAGTCTCTCGTGTTTGCTACTTGTGCTCGATACAACTCGCGATCTAGCGTTCCGCGATCGAACTTCGGATTGTTGTCGAGGTATTTATCCAACAGTGGTGGAACTATCCAATCCATTTGATATTTCGTCCATGAAAAAAACTCTTGCTGGCCCAACTAACATCTCCCCTGTTTAAGATCGTAATGAAAATGGAGTAACTGAATCATTCTTTGATGTTAAAATAAATAAATAAATAAATAAATAAATAATAAAAAAATGATTCTAGTCATATAAACTGCAAAAAAACTTTTGCTAACTAGTCATCTACTTCCATTAAGGCATCAATATGTGAAACTACTTCATAGATTACTCGAGTATGGATCTGCTTGCACTTAAACCGACTCCAATATAGAATAGTAGGAAAAATAACTAAGGGTGTTTTTGTCGTTTAGTATGTTTTTGGCCAAATTTGGTATCAGCATAATAACATTCATATTTGGTAGGCTATAAAATAGTCTGAGTATATGGGTGAACCCGAGATACGTTGTGTTCATGTTTATATTAGAACTTGCAATCCATGTACATTGAACTATAGAAAATACTCTAATGGGGGATGTGAAGAGATCAAGGTCCTTAAAGAATATTACCTCCCACGATAAACACTAATTGGTAAGGACTTACATCTTCCCAGGATTTGACCTCAAAGGTTAGAACGTATGCATTACTAAGTATTAAAGTGTGTGTAATCAAATTTTCATATATAACTATGATACTCAAAAGCACATAAATGGTAGTTACGTTTTAGCATTTGGAAAACATTATTATAGATTTTCCGCCAAATAACAATTATTGGGGAAGTTTTATTGTGCGGGTTTAAGATACGGGGTTTTCTAACTTATGCCATGGGGGCATGGGTTTAGAAGCATTAATTAAACATAATTATATATATCCATTTCAGGAGTTGTGTAAAATATATAAATGCATAAAAAGCATACCAGTAGTAACACGTTTCTTTTCTCCACCAGAGATACCTCTTCTCATTTGATCACCGACCATAGCATCGGCACACGTTTCCAAGCCAAGTATCTATATCATACGAATATATTCTGCTTCTTATATTAATCCATGTACCTATGATATCAAAATTTGACATTGAGTGAAAAAAGTGACTAACCTTGATGATATAATCAGTGATCAAACTAGTTTCCTGGCCTGGAACAGACGTGGCCTTCATGAAAGCATCAATATCAGGATCAGGTTCAATCCCTGCTTGTTTTTCCCTATTCGAGATTTCTTTAAGCACATGATGTCTTGCTTCAATACCTAAGCATCGTCTTGAAAAGTCTAATGTCTCTCTAACTGTCATCTCTCCAGAATGAAGATCATGTGGACTTATATAAGCACAAGTTCTTTGAGGAATAAACTCAGATATTTTGTGTCCACAATACGTGACATTTCCAGATACCTGATTTGAAATAACAAAACATTGAGTACAACATAATGCCCGTATTAGTTGTTAAAGTTCAATGAACAAGCTAACGAAATGACATACTTTAAGAGCTTGATCAAGTTTCCCTGATAGTGCTAGCAAGAGCGTCGTTTTGCCTGCACCTGGTGGACCTAGAAGCAATGTCAACCTGCATTTTTAATTAAATTCTCATATCTGCTGTAACATGAAAACAAAGGAAAAAGAAGAACAAATGTTGGATACCACCTTGATGGTTTGACAATGCCACTTATCGAATGAAGAATTTTGACATTTTTCTTGTTTGAAGGGACAATTCCTATCAAGCCCAGTACAGTCTGCAATAATTCAAACATCTTTAGAACTCCACTTTAAGCATAACTACATATATTGTCATGTGGTTTGGTCGCTAAACGGCAAGGGGCAAAAGACCAAAATTAAAAGCAACACATGCAATGTACGTAACTAGAGACCATTTATGTCAATGGTATCGACGAGAGACGATCTTGGTAATTTTCATCATATATACCACATGAACGCTTTCTTTAGCTTAATCTAGTTACAAATTAATAAATTAAAAATTGTACCTGGATTGAGTTGAAAGCTGTATTAAACAGAGAAGGAAGAGCTCTATGACCAACATATACATCTCCTTCTCCTTCAACTGATAAATCCTCATATCTTACTTCAATTTTCGGTGTCTCGATCCCAACCCTATACAAACGACGTAAACATCGCCAGACCCAAGACTAGAAGTTAGCCGGTGCATTTCAATTATACTTAACAAGACGTGTAACAAAATTCTTGTAGACAAAGTGCATTTGTAAAAAATCAAGATTTTTTACACTACGCGCGGAGATTCTATGTGATCGGCATGTAATGTCTTATAGCAATTAAGCAGTGTAAAATAAGTAGCTAAATAAATATGCGATGTTTCGTTTATAGCAAATTTTTAGGATTATTTATTTACGTTTGGAACATGACAAACTAATCATATATTTATGGCTTATAATGACTTGGAAGTGGTTAAGCACTTGACTCATCATCATCCATATCGTCTTGTACAATCTTTATTTATCAACGAAATTCATGCCAATTCTCTCATTTCTTTAAATGTATTGTCAATACAATGGCGAAAGATTTTAAAAAGGAAAACATATAATGAAAAATAAATAAATAAATAAATAACCGAAGAAAAAAGATTATAACACAAAATAATAGATCAAGTTACTCTAGCACATTTTGATCAAATAGGAGTGAAAGTGTCAAATCACTAAGTCAAATCACTCTCCACGTAATTTAATGTAAGTTTAAACAATTTCAAAACAAGAATACTAAAAATAGTTTAAATCAAATACACAACAAAGTTTTCAATGTTAAATTCTTATTAGAAATGAATCAAAGAATTTACTCTGATTATTTGCGAAATAACAAACAAAGTTGAATGACAGTATAGTAATCTCGTCACTTTCTTAAACACAAATCAAAGTTCTATGTTTAAGTAAAAACTATGTTAACACACAAAAAATGTTTAAGGACTTAGTTATGGGAGGAGTAAATACTCTAGTAAAAATGCTAACATAATAATTATACGAGATAGAATTTACTCTATTATGACATTCTCTTTTAAAAGCAAAGTCAAGGTGGATACCTGTGGGTCAATAGACATATGTCAAACATATAACAAGAAGGTACAATACAACCTTATTGCTTATGTCATCTTCTATTCTTGAAATGTATTCAATCCAACTTTAAGGAACAGTGTTTACAATTGTTTTCCTTTTTCTACAAACTCTTGTACTTCATTGACCTTTTTTTATAAGTAGTTATCACTTATCTTTTTAATAAAGTTCCAATTTGTTGTAGAGATTTAGATATTTTTTTTTCTAAATAACTAAGTTAAGGATGTCTTTTTGTTGAGGAGGTCAAGGGGAGTCCATCACTCACTGACTTAATCATCTTCTTTGGAGAGATATCCTTTAGTCTTTAAAGAACATTTGAAGATGACTCCCTGAATGTTTTATCATTTAGAGACTTCATTTACAAAGTTAATTTACGTTCAAATCCTAGTTGAGGATTCTTAGGCTCTGAATTGCCTAAAAAAATACCTCTAACTTTGTTAGAGTGGTTTAATGACCCAATCAATTGGTTCTTGATTGTCCAGTTTATTTGTGATTTTGTAATCTATTTTTTTCTCGTTCGGGTTGTTATAAATATTTACTATTTAGAAAGAAAACATATGACCGCTCATAAAAAGTTTGAGCGTTGCTAGAACTACAAATAATCCATAAAATAAAATCCATAAAAATGAGTTGTACATGTGTGATTGGTGAATTTTGATATATTTTGATATATTTTCTCTCTTCTTTTTGCTACAACCAATCACATATGGACAACTACTTTTTGTGAATTTTATTTTGTGGATTCTTTGTGGGTCTTGGAGTCTTCGTGGCTCTAACGATGCTCAAAAAAGTTTAGCAAAAGTAACATCAAATACATAACTAAATGACCTAAAACAGCTACGGCAGGCAATGCAGCTGAGGGAAATAACACACAAAGGTCAAGCATAGATAATTCAAAATTACTAGCTTCTATGTCCACAATCCACATCACTACTTAAAGGTCTTTAACGAGATACCAAATAGTGTAAAAACTTTACTCTTTTTTCATCTTCCTTTTAATTTAAATCATTTTGGTCACATGTAATCTAATTTAGATGATAAGATTAGGGTAGCAGCCAAAACCAGTTTGCGGATTTGAGTCATAAGTTTTTTCTTTTAAAATTATAAAGACAAAAAAATTATATTTATATAATTATAATAAATGTGCAAGCGCGATTTTTTTAATGCATACACATGATTGTTAAATAATAAGATTTTTTTTTTATAAAATTATATAAACCTTTTTATACTTATATAGTTAAAATATGGTTTTATATAAAATTTTTATTATTATTAATATTTTGTATATATTTTTGTTGTACGAAATACTTGATTTTGTTTAACTGAGATGATATTGAGGTTAATGTTGCTTAGATTTAACTATTAATATTATATTCTAGATATTATGTGTTTTTAATAACATGTAATGACCTTTGAAAAAAATTCGGATATCTTTATTTAAACTTTTAAAAGTAATTACATTTTTCGTTAATATATGTACAATCTCGTGCACTTATTTTCATCTCATAATAACTTGTGGGGTCGTGCCTATATTTTGATATTTATATACTTGTTAATAATAATTTTAGTCGTACTTAATTTTTAAGTTTGTGTACGGACGAGTTAAGCTCTTAGAGTTCCAGGTGTAATAACATCCAAAACACCAAAAAGTGCTGTCACATAAGCGCCACATCACCATTACCACTTTTAACACCGACACACAAAAATACCCCCTCACTCATAAGACTACTCATATCCATCTTGTGAGTTAACCGGTGAGCAACAAAACCCACACATGCACCAACTATTACGTCACCCGCTCACGCGCAAACTCACTCAAATCTGACTCACAATGGTGAAAGGTTAAACTTTTGGTTTGTGTGAAAATGCGGGGCCCCTAATTTGCAACGTATACTTTGTATATTTAAANTGTGATGCAGTAACTTAATAACTGCAATGCACTAACTGTGATGTAGTAAATTTTTATAGCTGTGATGTAGTAACTGTGATGCACTAAAATTTATAACTGTGATGCAGTGACTTAAAAATGTGATGCAGTAACTTTATAACTGTGATGCACCAAAATTCGCCTTCCTAGACTTTTTATTCTAAGAGACTTTTTATTATAACCCTACCCAATATCTTAGCTACAATTAAATGGCTACAATTTTATGCTAAAAATGTGGGTCCCTGAAGCTTTCTGTGGGTCCTGAATCCTATTATGTGGGTCCCTGAGTCATTTTGTATGTATTTTTTGATGAGGATTGTAACCAATTGGCTACAATAATTGTAGCCAAGATATCCCCTATATATATATAGAGGTGGGATCATGAAAAAAATCCACTTTGGTAGAAAAGTGAGAAAAGTGTACAAATCACCCACTCTCACATCTCCCCTCCTTTTTTTCCCCAACTACAGGGGCCTCACTATAACTTTTTTATTTTATAGGGTGTGTTTTCCCCTTCCCTTCTTTTTGTCCAGGGGCTTCTTTGTAACTTTTCATCTTTTTTCCGTTTTCCACGTCCATTGATATTTTCAGTTGTCTATTATTTTCTACTTTTTTTTAACTCGGTTTCACTTCATATGTCTGTTATAGTGTTACCACATTATTTAGTATTATAACTGATTACCTTATGCAATACATTATTATGTCACAAAATATGATATAAATATTTTTAGTACACGTATCCCTAAAACCTGATATCTTTACGTCACATAATACATTATTAAGATGCTGATGACTTAAAATACCATATACGAGTATATCTTTTTTATACATTTGATCTTTACATCACAAAATAGGTCACAAAATACACCTCGTAATCGTGTTCTCTTATGCTTTTTAATCGGGTTGGAAGCAATCTCGATCACCATCCTCTCAAGAACGCCCAAACTGTCCGAAACTATACAATCGGCAAGAACCCCTTATGAGAATCCTTCACCAACTTCACATATTTATGTGTAGGTGACGACTTTCGTGAATCTGAACCAACTTCACAGCCTGCACCATCATCCTTTGGAGGGCTACCTGACGACTCTTCTGAATTTGAACCATCTGACCGATGCATTTGGATGTTTAAATTACTTGATGACAGAGGTTCCTGTACCAGGTATAAAGTAGTCAAAAATTAAAGGAAAAGCATAATCGGCTGGTAATGGGTCAAAACGGGACTTCCAGTGACATCTGAGCATAGTATGACAAGAAAGTAGCATCCTGATCGTGGAACTCTGACTGATTTGGTTATTGCACTAAATGCACATATGCACTCAAAGTTAAATGAAACAGTGAATCATCCATATTGTAAAATAGGTAGTTGATTAATTTCCATCCACTACTAAAAGCATGAAAGTTTTAGTAAACTGACATTTATACGAATCATATTATATCCGAATATCGGTTTGCTACTAAGGTACTGCATTCAAGCTCTAATGATATAACTGATATAAAACTATCATTTACTAATTGTAAAAAGTTCTCATAATATTAAGACTCCAAGAGAATGAAGCTTTGTTTTAGATACACTTACATGACAAGCATAAACGGGACGAACAATTTAAAGATGAGCAGGGCCGCCATAAGAAAGGGCTGCAAATTAACATTATCAAATAAATACCATGAGTCAAGAGGAATATGTACAATCTACGAGGGTTAGTCGACTTTTACTTACACTGACGATTGTGACAAACCGATAAACTGATGAAATCTCAAAACTTGCAATACTTGCAAAGTTACCCGTTCCAAAGAATGCAATATTAAAGAACACCAACTACGAAAAACAAAAAGAAAAGGAAAATATTAGAGATCATAATTAGAATTAGAAATAGGCAAAATGGGAACTCGATGCTTACAAAAACAACTGGAATTCTCATATCAGATAACTGTAGACATCTATCACCTTCCTCAAGAATGATGCTACCATTTTCAGCTTCTAAGGAAGTAATGGATCTATCAGGCTTTTTAACATAAAGAAGTGCATTTTCAAACAGTATCCATCCAAAAAGTGCAAGACCAAGAGCCCCATAGAAGACAGCTTCATATCTGTAAATGCTAAAGAGAACAGCAATGCGTTTATAAGACTAGCAAGAAAGAAATTCATAGATATACCCAATAAATAATAGTAGAAAAGGGGTGCAAAACCGAGGTATATGGAAGTTAGCCGAGAAAGTGGACTAGTCGCTGAAAATAGCAGAAGCACCATGGAGAAACCTACAAAAATACAACTATTAGTTCTTAAGCATGTATGATACCATTAGTCTATACTCCACGATTTCAGGTTACATGGTAAATAGCTGCTTAAAAATAGACTTATCAAGACCAAGTATCTAAAAAATAACAATAAAATAGGAAATTTACCTGCAATCGACCAATTCATCATCTGATGCAATGCAGGCAGTTTATGCTTTTCTGTTCTATGTGACGTTGAGAGGTACACCAATATAGATGATAAACCAACCAAAAGAGCCTATACATTTACAAGCTAACTGATATATCGCAACTAAATACCTATAATTATATATACTAATGCATACATATATAACAGATGCACTAATACATATATAACAGATGCACTAATACCTCCCTTTGTTGTAGGTCTGAGAAGCTCTCTTCTCAATTTTGCCAGCTTAGCCTTAGATCACAACCAAAACCAAACCATTTCAGTCTACTAAAAGGTCAAGTATATGCCCAAAAGCAGTCTCATTAAAGCAAATAACTTATTTACTGTTAAGTGTCTGTTTCTTATTCTTAGTCAAGTAGGAGTCGGTTTGGTTGGCTTGTGTCTCAAGCCCAACCCGTGTCTAGTTTTCAGCCGACTTATAGAGTCGGTGTTCTTCCCCCTCATCTCTATAAAAGGAGGTGAGGGGGAGGGGTTTGTACACGCATTCTTTCAATAACTAATCAAATTACGATTAGGGATACTTACTTGTGCTCGTTTTCTTTTCTGTCAGTCATAACTTGCTGTGGTGTGTTCTACTTCGCGATCGGATTTATTCCGCTCTAGTTTCCAGGTTTGTAGGTTGTCGAATATCTACAAGTGGTATCACGAGCTCAAGTTCGCGATTTTTTTGGTATACTTTCATAACCCGTGTTTAACACGGGCGGTTAAATAAAATTTTAAAGAAAATTGTGTATATTTAGTATGTAAATATATAAGAAAAAGAAAGATGTTAGGTGAAATACGCAAAGAATAACATAAGCAAATAGTGTAACAGGGTTTATGAATATGATTATTTTGTTTGCGATAGCATTAAAAGAAAGGAACATAATGCCCCTTTAATAAGTGTCACGAACATAGCCCATTTTCTTAACTAGTTATAATACCTGTGCACGCACAGGGTTTTTAAAATTTCATTTTGATTATGTATTATTATCGATTAAGAAATAAATCACTTAACATGTTTCAATTGGTTTTACTTGGTGGACTAAAAATACAAAATCATATTTATATATGTTATAATCTACCTATTATTTTAGGAGAATGCTTTTGGATTAGAAATTATATTTTATTATTCAAGCAAAATCACATGATGATACTTGACTTGCATGAGATATTAGTGATATATGCTTTTAGTTTTGCAAACCCATGTGATCAATTTTCGATGTGTTGTGGTATTTCTTTTACTTATATTTTCGTTAAAATATGTAGCAAATTTAGATAGTTTTGAAGATTGATTCATTCCATTGATTATGAATAACCATCATACCATGTTTACTAATGTACTTTTACTTCTCATGTTTGATCATAAAATTACCAAATTATCATAGATGTTTACACTATAGCTTTTTTATTACATAAAGAGAAACAAAAAAAAATGTAATGGGTATAACTCAAATTTAATCTTACGTTTATGTATAACGTATAAAAATAATAAGTAAATTATAAATGCATGAAAAAAATGACAAAGAGTGCATTCGTAAGTCTTTTAGGATTGTTCGAATCCTTACCGACCTTTCACTTTAGTGCAACTTTCTTTACAATTGGCCTAAATCATCAAGGTATAAAAGATATCCATATTTTAGACCGTTGGTTGATACCCATAGTGTTCCATGACAATCACGTGTTGATACTTAATCCTCTTCTAAAAACCGCACACAACAAATTGCATTACACTTTAGCATGTGTGATAAGATCATAAAACTGCAAAAACCACTTACATGTTGCATTATAGTGAGGATAACAACAAAGTTAGTTATAACATCAAATAGAAAAATTCAGATTAGAACTACAGGGGTGTTCGGTTATGCTTATTAAAGGTGCTTATTAGCTTATTCAATTACCATAACACAATAAGTTTATGATAAAACTATAAGTTTTTTTTGAGAAGCTTAGTAAAAAACCTGTGAACTCACAACTATTTCTATCATAGCTTAGTGTGTTTATAGTAAAAACACAAATATTAAGTGTATAAGTTTTTAATAAAACATTTAAAAAAAAGTTACTAAAAGTTGGTGTGTATGACAAAAAAAAAATTAAACCATAAAAAAAGTTACTAAAAACTATCAGCTAGATATAGCATAAGCCAAAGTTCTGTTGAGGTCTCTTTCGGATTCTATCCAGAAGCAAAAAGAGGTTAACACATAATCATAAGTATAGAAGAATGGTTGTATCTCACATCCGTGATTACCAACTCAATAACATTATCGCAATATAGTAACGTAATAACTTGATTAAAAACTATGTATTCTTGCTTAATAATTCTCATGTACATAGTTTAATTCTTTTACAACGGCCAGCTATTACGCATATATTTATTTTCATGAGTCGTTGTTATAAATAGAATCGTGTATATTTATTTTCATATCACAGTAACTCGTGCTTACCATTTGATATTTATATTCCCGTTACTAATAATTTAGCCGTATTTAATATTCAAACCCGTGGGTACGCATGAATTAAACTTTTAAATAGAATAACATGAGTCCTTATTTTAAAAAAATATATTCTAATGGATGGAAGTCTAAAACTAACAATATTAAAACTAATTAATTTATTTACCAAATTTTGTAATTTTAATGGATGAAAGTCTAAAAATTAATACTAATACTCATGTAATTTTAAACAAAGTTAATATTATAAAGTATAAGGGGTACAAATTGTAAGGGGTTATTTGTGTTTTTTCTAAAGATATTAGAAAACATGGAAACTTGTAATTTTACACTTAGCTCTACATAATTTATTTAAAGTTCAACCACTAAAGTTTTATTAATTACTTCCTCTTTTTTTAAGTTTTTGTTTTCATAAATTTGACACCTATATTTTTATGCATTTTTTTTCCTTAATCAAATTCTCCACCAAATTTATTAAAGTTTGACCAAAATCAATTCAATTTTGACTTTCTATTGGCCAATCATATTGCTTGATTTCGCCTACGTGGCAAAATCAAGGTCTCCTATTGGTCCAATTTTTTTTTCCACTAAGATTGTTTTGTCAAAAACACTCCGAAATGATGTAATTCTTTTATTATATAATATATAAAAGATTTTCATTAGGGGTAATTTTGGAAATGCTGAAATGATTTTCAATATGTTGTGTTTACGCAAAACACATTTGTCCGTCTTCTGCATAACATGTTCTAAGAAACCATTCTATATAAAAAGGGGATTGGAAAATATAAAGTATCACAGTTCACAAACTCGAACATTGTTGTATTGACTTTCAAATGGAATAAATATATATGAAAAAAGTGAATATGACTCGATTTTGTAAGATACAACACATACAAAAATCAAACATTAACTTCATGGCACACTTTTACAGAATACTTGGCAGCAACGTTACTGTGAGGAACCTAACAATGGGTTGGTCGTGTTGATATCATGTTTTCAAACTTTGGAGGGGAAGTGCATCCACTAACGACAGCCTTTTGTGAATTTAAGGATAAGATACTTATTTGCATTTAAACCATAGATGAACAATTATATATGATACTGTGTAACATAAAGCTACATAATAGCTCAAAATCTTAGAGAACATTCTACGATCAATCAATTCAGCTTCATATGCTTGTTACAGTCAACTTTTCCCAGAAACTACTTACCAATTGACAATCTCAGTCACTTGGATCACAAAATTCAAACAATGTAGCACCATCATTTGATTATGATCAAGTAAACAACAATTAATCCATGTTTAAACTACCAAACAAAAGTCTTCACTTACATAGTGAATGGATACAATAGAAACTGCATAAAGATCTACTATTATTAGCATGTGTTTAAAATAGGAAAATAAGAATAATATACATCAAACACCAAACACACATAGTACGACATATGTTGGTACCTTTTATATTATCGGAGGACCCTAGTAAAGGCCGTAAAACGAACACATATTCCCTGGGAGTATTTCAAAAAATGGTTCAACAATTAATCCATGTTTAAACTACCAAAGACAAGTCTTCACTTACATAGTGAATGGATACAATATAAACTGCATAAAGCTACACATATTCCCTTGTAGACCTGCATCTCATATTCCCTGGGAGTATTTCAAAAAATGGTTCAACAAAAGATTGTCTTATCTCGTCTGATAGAATGATATTCGACGCTAAGGTGAGACATAAAAATTAACTTCAAGGTGGAAAGTAATAAGTTGGACTTCAAAGGTCAAATTTGAAAAAACCAAACCACTTGTTTTGTAGAAGCTTAGGTCGCTGGTGCAACTTTACGCGCAAATGATTGTGCAAAATTTTTTTGCCTGCAAAATTCATCATGACACTTTGGTAAGTATACAAATAAAAGAATTTGACATCTAAAGTTTCAGTTATACAGGGAAATGTTCATTATCCATATTAAGATTTTTTAAACCATCACATGTGTTTTGTTGCAACTTAAAAAATAAAGAGTGCCAACTGAATATGTGGGTGAGCTAAATGAATATTTACATGTTAGAATTAGGTGAGCTCGAAAAATCTAAGACAACTATCTTCTCCAACAAAGATTTGCAGGTTGCAACAATTAGACAAAACATGGTTGAAAATCTTACAATGAGTCAATAAGACAATATATAATTTATTTACTGATATTTAGAGTTTAAACTACTATCACAATACCATGCCGGAGAGGCTGTGGTGCAACCCTTACTAAAGTTAGAAGATTTATAAAGTAAACCCCAATAAAAAACATATGTAGCTTTATCAAATATGCTTGTTCATAATACACACCATGAGCCACTTTCTCAAAAAATTTAATAGCTTTAATAAAAAATTAATCATAGTCTTACATAAATGGTTAAATAGAAATTAAACAACTAATACACGTATCTAAACTGAATTATATAGGCTAAAAATAAACATATGAAAAGGTACAATCTCACCCACGACACTACTTCATCAAATTGCTTCAGACCAAATGTTCCAACTTGTGTCATATGTATATATCTTATTGAAAGACCAACTGCAAGCTCCATCTTTCCATCAGTTAAGAAAGCAACCTTGGTTAGGTACCATGTAGAAAACCCATGAACCCACGAGGCATTTTACATCAGTTGGCTTCAATTCACCCTCTGTAAAGGCATAAAACAAAATCTAATTACAAAAATCAAGGCATAAATTTATTAAACATTGCTTGAAACTTAAAGCTTACAAACAAAAACCAAACATCCAACACAATAAGAATTACAGTAGCATATTAAGTAAATATATATTTAAAAGAGATGTAGAGGAAAACTTACCATGTAACTACTTATCTATCATTCAAATCGTCAAATAGCTTTCGTACATGCACATCATAAATCAAAACATAAATTCAACCAATAGAAATTTCCATTTTGGAACCATGTAGACATGGATAAAGTAATGTTTAAAAACATAACATGAAATATATGGAATAAAAAAACCAAAGAAGCAAACTAATAAAATCAAAGAATCCCACTGAAGGTAGTGATTGTGATTCGAATGAGTTGAACAATTTTAGACCTATTAGTCTTGTGGGTATCATCAGCAAGACTATTTCTAAAGTGTTATCGAATCGGCTTAAATCGGTGCTGGACAAGGTGATTTCTTATTCTCAGTCAGCTTTTCTAAGAGAAAAATTCATCCTTGATGGGCCGCTGATCATCAACGAGGTCATAACTTGGTGTAAAAAAATTAGATTGGTGTAATTTTGTAATTATGTAGCGGTTTTGCCGTTGTTTGTGCCGCCCCGTCTTGTGGGTTGGTTGTTGTTTTAATGAAGTTCAATTTTCAAAAAAAAAAGAATCCCACTGAAAAATATTGTGACTATAATATCATTGAGATGAAGGATAAGAAGTGGTAAAGTGGTTTGTTTGAAATTTGAATTCTTGATAAAAGGAGCGTGGATAGTAGTGAAAAAGCATCAGGTTTCAAATTTCAAATTTAGTACATTATTTTAACCTGACAATTTACAAATTTACATACACAAAAAAAAAATTTAAACAAAAACAATTATGATGTCAGCAAAATATCAATTGGGTGCCTATTTAAATGACACGTATGAAAAAGTTACAAAACATGACCTCATTCAAAACTCCGTTTTAATATAATGTATAGACTAGCAAGAAAGAAATTCATAGATATACCCAATAGATAATAGTAGAAAAGGGGTGCAAAACCGAGGTATATGGAAGTTAGCCGAGAAAGTGGACTAGTCGCTGAAAATAGCAGAAGCACCATGGAGAAACCTACAAAAATACAACTATTAGTTCTTAAGCATGTATGATACCATTAGTCTATGCTCCACGATTTCAGGTTACATGGTAAATAGCTGCTTAAAAATAGACTTATCAAGACCAAGTATCTAAAAAATAACAATAAAATAGGAAATTTACCTGCAATCGACCAATTCATCTCTGATGCAATGCAGGCAGTTTACGCTTTTCTGTTCTATGTGACGTTGAGAGGTACACCAATATAGATGATAAACCAACCAAAAGAGCCTATACATTTACAAGCTAACTGATATATCGCAACTAAATACCTATAATTATATATACTAATGCATACATATATAACAGATGCACTAATACATATATAACAGATGCACTAATACCTCCCTTTGTTGTAGGTCTGAGAAGCTCTCTTCTCAATTTTGCCAGCTTAGCCTTAGATCACAACCAAAACCAAACCATTTCAGTCTGCTAAAAGGTCAAGTATATGCCCAAAAGCAGTCTCATTAAAGCAAATAACTTATTTACCTTCAACAATCCCAAGTGATATGCAGTTGCTTTATTCTTTTGGGTCTTTGGCTCTTTGCCATCTAAAAGGACAAAAAAGAAAATAATATTATCCAACACTTTAGACGCCAAGTAGATTTCCGGGTGAAAAGTTAATGCAATATGCATACAGGCCAAGTAAACAAANTCAGACTACGCAAAGGATCCGGATAAAGGTAGGTCGATCACAGGTTACGCGTTTTTAGTACAGGGATGTGTCGTAAGCTGGAAGGCAACGCTACAACACGTGGTGGCTCTTTCAACTACAGAGGCGGAGTATATGGCACTTACGGAGGCTGTGAAGGAAGCTATTTGGCTAAGGGGACTCTTGGAAGAGTTGGGCGTGGAGCTTAACACTGTGGCAGTTAATTGTGATAATCAGGGCGCGATTCACTTATCGCAGAATCATGCTTTTTATGAAAGGACTAAGCACATCAATGTGCGTTATCACTTTATCAGAGATGTCTTGGAAGCAAAGACGGTTGAAGTTCTGAAGGTGGGTACTGAACACAATGCTGCGGATGCCTTGACGAAGGTGGTACCTGGACAGGAGTTACAACACTGCTTGGAGTTGCTGAGTGTCGGTATACATTTACCTTCAACAATCCCAAGTGATATGCAGTTGCTTTATTCTTTTGGGTCTTTGGCTCTTTGCCATCTAAAAGGACAAAAAAGAAAATAATATTATCCAACACTTTAGACGCCAAGTAGATTTCCGGGTGAAAAGTTAATGCAATATGCATACAGGCCAAGTAAACAAATAGACATGCTAAGAGTTATCCTTTTACTGATGCTCTAAGCATTACTCACTGATGCACTAATCATACTCACTGATGCTCTAATATGAGAATGGTGTTTTTATTCATTATAGATGGTGTTAAAATTCTCATGAACCGAATAGATTGGAGGAGTATAAATAACCAAAGCCTTCTATCACTACAATACTTTCCTTAATGAGATACTTTGCATAATATAACAGTACGTAGGCAATAGAGTTTGATTGTGTTTCTGCTGTTTGAGATACTAATGATCAGATACTCACATGATCAGATATTTAAGATTTTAGCAAATTTCGAATATTTATATAATTGAAAAATAAGGTGATCGAAAATGACAATTTGTGAAAAAGGGGCGCTTTTTAGTGTAATGGAACTGAAGATGTCACAAAATAGGATACGAGAATGGTTAAAGATGTTATCTTTCTTTAGCTTGAAATAATCATGTTTGTTGCAGTGAGTATGAACTGGTTCCAAAAAAGATTATTTGACCACACATAATCAACAACGAAGTTTATGTATCCAAAATTAAAATTAAAACACCCCCTGGAGCATTATAGCCTACATAATGCAACTATGTAACCAAATAAAACTTTTGATCATATTTGTTTTTGGGACCAATACATAATGCAAGTAAGCATAATTTTCTTCAATAAAGATAAACAATCCTAAAGTTTCATGTATCTTAACAAGACGTATGGAACTAAACAAAGGTAAAAAAATATACCTAGGCCTTTGATTCACCGGCTTTCCTATAAATACATCCTATTGCACGCTTTGATATATGATAATAAAGACCTGCAACAAATCAAGTTGCTAGTTACATTGTATAGCATAAATTTTCATGTCACCACCTAAATCCAAAAATACTCACCTTCAAAATAGACGAACATAAGCTTGGCACGAAGAAGGAGCTGCAAAAACTCACGAGCTAAAGGAAGCACCTGCGTTAAACAACAAAATATACTTAACGCTAACTGCGCAAAACTCACATCTACATTTTAAGTGCATATCATTATACGAAGAAAGTGGGACATGCTATAAGATCAGAATATATGGAAAATGACATATTGCAAGCCATCTCTAAACTAAGTTTAACCAAAGCGCGCTAATTCTGGATTTCAATCTTGAGAAAGGTGAACTAGAAACAATTAGTGAAGAAGAAGAAGAAGAGGTTTGGACAGTAGATAAATGATCTTGGCTGCTTCCAGAAGGTTCTAATTCATCAGACAACGACTCAGACAATGCAATACCATGGGAAGCAATTCTCGAGCATGGTTGATAGAGTTCATAGCTACAAAAATTTGAATACTTGTAGCCGTTTAACATAACATTTTAGCGATATCACATTTCTAGACAAAAGATATTAGTAAGAAAGAATTGAACCTGAATTTCAACAATGTAAGGAGCCACACTCTGGTATACAATGAAAAAGGCACGCCTTGCTGGTGTTGGAGGAACTCCATATGATCCCGCAACCTGAATGTATAAGCCATAAATTTCTCTATTAAACTCGGTATCTATAATATGACAACTTAGCAAAACTGAATAGATGGTGAGGTAAAAAATGAGTAGGCCCAATCTAGAAGCTACAGGTGGAACTTCATATCGACTTGTTTGTTTCAATGATGAAGTAATTCGTATAAAAAATGAAATTTGAAAACATAGCATTTATAGAGCAAAAGGATAAGATATGTACGTACTCAATGTCTGTTGTCCTGATCCTGTTGTTAAAATATAATAAAGCATCTGCCCCAAAAGTACATACTCATTGATGCTCTAATATGTTTAGCGATGCACCAAACGTACAAACATTTAACCTGATGCGGCAACCACTAACACTGATGCACTAATCATACTCACTGATGCCTTAATATGTTCATCGACGCACTAAACATACAAAGAGATGCCTAAGTACTTTCAACGATGCACTAAACATACAAATGGATAACATGCCATAACCAACGATGCACTAAACATACAAATGGATACACTAAACACACAGATGCCTTAATATGTCTAACGATGCACTAATCATACTCAGTGATGCCCTAATATGTTCAACGATGCACTAAATATACAAACATTCAACCTGATGCAACAACCACAAACACAGATGCACTAATACAATCTGGTGCCCTAACTTGTAATCCGATGCTGCAAACATACACACAGATGCCCCAAGACGTCATATCATTCAAAATTGAAACACGTATGCTGCAAATTAGTGCATCGCAGTTATAAAATCTTATTCAGACATTTTATCAAACACGTTGTGAGCAATTTTAATGAACAAAATTTATCTACACATATGCCCTAATTTTACACTTATTCATAAAAATACTAATTATGATATAATTTACCCAATGATGCACAAAATAACATAAATATTGAACAATTAATAAATATAGACTTACTATTGTTCGATTTCTCAAGTTCAATTTCATTGCTCTTTTTCTTTGTTCGTGGACTTTATTCGAGTTGCTGAGATTGAAACTTATACATAAATATAAAATGTTTGATAAAGATGAATCTATAAAATTAGGTCACCACGACTGATTTCTGATAGCCTATTGCGAGTGAATCACATAATCATTGGATTTAGATCAGAATTTGGGGTTTTTATCGGTTTTAATGGTGTTTTTTGACAGTTGTTGGTGTGACGGTGACGGCTGCGACGATGGTGGTGTGACAGTGACGGCTATGACAGTGGTTGTGGTGACGGTGAGTGTGTGTGTTTGAATACAGTGTGTTTGTATCAGTATTGAAAAAGATCGTTCCATCTTTTTTTGTGATTTTTCTTTTTTTTATCCTGAACTTTTAAGTATTTTCATAATTTACCCCGTAACTTTTTTTTCTCACTTTNATATATATATATATAGGGAAGGGATCTATTAAGAAGAAAAATTAAAATGAGAAGAGTAGGAAGAGTTTCTAACCACACAATTCAAATAAAAGGGAGAAATTTAAGGGGAGATGCATCTATTTTTGTAGGTGCATCACAAATGTGTGGTTATGGTTTCTTCTTATCCTTCTTATTTTAGTTTTTCTTCTTATTTGATCCTAACTCTCTCTCTCTCTCTCTCTCTATATATATATATATTACCCAATTCTCACAACCAGACGAGTTTCCTTCGACAACCCCAACTACGACACATAAACCTATACGGGTGGTTCGTCATCACAATTAAATAGAATCTAACTTGTGTCTCACGTTCCTCCATTTAATTACAACGTAACATACTCACCTAAATTTTCGGAGTCCATTCTTGAGGACTCTCCCATCAAAGAAGTCCTGATCGCAAAGAATAAGATGAATCAAAGACGCCAACCGGCTCTAACGAAAAAGAAGAACCAAAATGTCAATGATCCACGGTCTATTGCATGGACCCCCAAAGAAGAAGTTGCAATGTGCAAATCTTGGGGTCGTATATCTGAAGATAGCATTGCTTGTAATACGAGAAAGACTAAGGAGTTTTGGGTTGAAATCTTGCAACATATGCACAGAACTTGTCCACGGTCTAAACCCAACGCCGGACAAACGTATGGTTAACCGCAAATGGAAGACTGTGCATCCGAAAGTTGCTAATTTTTGTGGTGCGTACAACAACATCGGTCGTCATAGTGAAGTCAGAGACGAGATTATCTTCAACAGGCACTTGTGCAATATTAAGTTGAATATGGAATCCTGTTTACACATCTTTATTGCTAGGAAGAATTAAAAGATTGTGATAAATGGTGTTATGTGGAGGTTTCAGAATTTGTAGCACAACGAGATGAAAATAAGAACAAGAGATACAAGTCAAGAGGCTCTAGTTCGTTCAACAAGAGGGAGTCACATGTGGGTATTTTTAATTTGAATGCGAAAACTAGCGTCAACAACCCGTACAACGTAGTATGACAGGAGTGGTTGTACCCGAGAAAGAACTAGGCATTTAGCTTAGTGTAGGAAATGTTGTATAAGCGACGTGTAAGATTTTCTCCACCGGATAAGGGAGCTTGTTAACTAGTGAAAGGATACTCTCGGGTTGAATACTCGGGGAGTGGAGTAGGGCAAGGAAAGGAAGTCCTAGTAGGCTGAACCACTGTAAATCCTTGTGTTTTGATTTGATCATTCTATCTTTATTTTCCCTTATATTGCTTTACATTATAACTTGTTTATATATACTATACTTGTTGATTAAATATCAAAGTTTCAAAAGAAAACAAATTTAAATCGGTAAAACTATTCAACCCCACCCCTTTTAGTTTTCCATAACATCCAAACGGGCCCGAACCCTTTAGAGTTATTGGCGATCGAAAAAATGGAGCTGGAACTAAAGGATCGAGAGTTGAGAATCGGAGAAATCGATCAACTTCAAAAAGACGAAGCGTTCAATTTCCAGCCTACTAATCACATGACTCCAGAAGAACGTGAACGGGTCGAGTTGCAAATGCGGGTGATCCAGGAGATGTGGAATTTACCATTTTAGTTTACGTTTTAAATTATCTATGTAATGTTTAGGTTTTTAATTTCATACGTCTACATTTTAAATTATTTGTGTAACTTTATTTTATGAATAAAAGTTTTAGTTTTTAATTAAAAAAATGGTTTGAATTGTGAGAGTGGCGTGATTGATAAGGGTGAATGGTGAGAAAGAGTGTGAGTGAAAAGGTGGAGAGAGAAAGTTAATGTGGCGTTGAGGTGGAAGGTGAGTGAGGGTGTTTTGGTGTGACGGATAAGGGTAGTCTAACACCATTAACACCACCTTTTTTGGGACTCATTATTTTTATTTTATTTTTATCATTTTTTCAAACAAATTAATTTCCATTTATTAAATTAAAATACAAATAGCACTTTTATAAAAAAGTTACAAAATAGAAATAAAAAATAAACTTATTAAACTTTTCAATGACCCAGTAACAAAAGCCCACTTTAAACCCTACACACACTTGAAGTTAAGGCGGTAAAAATAAATAAATAAATAACTTCACCTTCTTCTTGGCACCTGCACACACACTGTAAATGCATACGTGTGCGCACACACACAATCTGTCAACACACACACTCAACACATACACACACATTCATCTTCTTCATGCCACATGCACACGCGCGCGCACACATACTGTAAACACTCACAATCTGTCAACACACACTCAACACAAACACACACATATAAATCGAAAAGAAAAACAAAAAAATCTTTCCATCGCACGTTGGGGCATCAACGCAAGCCCCAACGCCGTTGGAATTTGGTTATGTCCGGTGTGGTAATGCCATTAACATGGGAGCCACATCGGCATAACGCCACCTCGTACGTTACGATACCTAGAGCTCTTATGTTTTATCTTTCTTCTTCGTCGTCTATACTTTACGTAGTGTCTTATTTTGCCTTAAAACTATTCGAGTCCTTATGAAAATAACTATTTTTAACTTTGTTTTTTTTCTTGATCCTTATATTTGATATTTATACGGAGTAGCTTTTTTCTGCAAGTTAAGTATTTTTTTTGCCACTTAAACTGTAAGATTAGACTGTATTATGTTAGTTGGTCCATGCATGTTTTTGGGCTTAAGGTTAAAGTTTCTTTGTTTCGGTTGTAATTGTAATATAAATACTTGAACAATTCATTAATACCTACCGCTGCTCATGGTGCATTGGTCGAATATGTCCGAGGATTAGATCCGATTTGATACCATGTATGATGATGAAATTCTATAAATATTTATTTTTTAGAGTAAAATACTTCGTTGGTCCCTGAACTTTCCACAAAACATCACCATGCCCCCTAACTTTCTAAAAACGTTGTGTGGCGTCCAAAAGTCGGGAATTAGAGGCCGAATGCGTCCCTTGACCACTTTTGTCGAGGTCAACGCTCATGTTTTGGTATGTTCTCAAGGGAATAATAGGCAAACTACATTTATCACCATACTATGGTTAAATCAACCATGACAGTGATAGTTTAGAGAGCAACTAAGAACTACACTCTAGTTAATCAACCAAGAATGAAATTTTGGCGACGATGGCAAACCGTTTCCCTTTTTAGACATTTGCGTTGGTTATTTGACTTAGGGAAGTCAAACAGATAGAGGTTACAATTTGTGACATTAGATAAATAGGTTTGACTCATGGAAGTCATTACGGGGTGTTTGGTTTATTTTTTCCCTTTTGGTTTTCATCATATTATGGGGTGTTTGGTTTTTGCCGTTACAAACACTACATAAAAGGGGTGTTTGGTTTGTTATTTTCGCTTGTTCCCTCCCACTGTCTATGTATTTGTCGACATAAAGGGGTGTTTGGTTTTTCTCATAAGAACAGTTAACAGAATAGGATACAATAACAAGATTAAACAAAAAAAACCATAGATTTATATATTGCATAATACTGGCAATTAGCCTACAAGAACATTACATTATAAGCCTAAAACAAAAACCCAAAAGACCGCATTAAACTACCCCTGGAATTACCCTAAATTAAGACCCAATTACACTAATCATTTTTAGCCATTTCCTTAACAAAACCTTCCTACATGCTAATATTAGCATCAGCTTCACTGTACATCTTNACAATAACAAGATTAAACAAAAAAAACCATAGATTTATATATTGCATAATACTGGCAATTAGCCTACAAGAACATTACATTATAAGCCTAAAACAAAAACCCAAAAGACCGCATTAAACTACCCCTGGAATTACCCTAAATTAAGACCCAATTACACTAATCATTTTTAGCCATTTCCTTAACAAAACCTTCCTACATGCTAATATTAGCATCAGCTTCACTGTACATCTTGATCAACCATGCAAGTAGGTCGATTTCAATGGCCTGGGTTTTCCTCAAGGCCTCCACAGAGTCAAGTGCCAAACCACGGGGTCCCAAGGCTTCATTTTCCTGAATCAGCCCCCTTCTCGTTGGTATCATCCTCTTGAGATGATCAATAGCTTGGCGAATAAGGTTTTTAAAAAACCCAGCTTCAACAGCCTCTTGACTAAACTAGAGGCTCATTTGCTCATGCAATTGTGGTGAGTCTGCCACTTCCATGAGTTCGTTCAACATCGGAAATTCTTCTGCCGTCGGGAAATGTGTGAGGGAAAGGTTGTTGATGGGTTTATTGGGTTACGCGCTTAAGTTACTACCTTCTCAGTGAAGAGGCGGTGAAGGGGTTTAATAACAAATTTTATTTCATAGTTGGTCCTTAAGGTTGTCTATCTTTTGTGTAAAGGTAGTTCCCGCCTAAAATGTAGTTGACATGTTCACAACATGCTACCTTGATTTTACAAGCTTAGGGACCTACGGTGTAATTTGTGAAAATAATTAATTGCAAGCCATTAAAATCCTTACCGACCCATGTAAAAACTCAAAAATAATATATTAATTACAATGAACATTAAACATATATAGGCATTGTAAAAATTGCAAATGCCAAGTAACCTTTACCATTTGCGTGTTTGCTTCCTAAAGTCAAACTTGCCATTACATTTGGTGACCAACATAAGCATTGTAAAAAATTGCAAATAGCAAGTAACCTTTACCATTTGCCGTTTGACTTTCTAAAGTCAAACTTGCCATTACATTTGGTGACCAACATAGGCATTGTAAAAATTGCAAATGGCAAGTAACCTTTACTATTTGCACGTTTGACTTCCTAAAGTCAAACTGGTGAGCAAGTAAGTAGCAACATACTTAAACGGAAATAGTTGTCTTAGGGTATTCAACCCATACATTAACTAGAATCAGTACAAGAATTCTACCCCGGCTGTGGGGGAAGCTCGAGGGAGTTTCAATAGCCTCCTTGCCAAATCCCAGTTCAACCTCATGTTTTCATTCTCATCAACAGTCAAATTGCAGTCAACGATATAAATGTTCTTCAAGAAGGGGGAACATGCAAGTATCAACCGAATTATGGCTATTTCATTCTCCGTTGTAGGGAAAGAAAGAAACACCACGGTTTGAAGCTGGCCCGTGGTCATTCTGTTGATGGGTACATCAAATGAATCAATCTCCACAGGTACATAAGTAGGCGTGTATAAGGCCTGAAAAATGAGAGAAATATTCATATGCAAAACCATTGGAATTTAATATGATGTCTTTCATACATATGCATTCCACTTACCCTGGTTACTAGCCTTTGTATATTTGGAGACCCACGAATCATTTTAACGATCAATGCAACCATTGCATTACTCCCAAAATCGACCCCGTATATCTCAAGACACTTGAGGGATAGAAAGGCCACACGGACACTCATCCAGGAGGTACCTTCTTCCAACAACTACATTACAAAAGGACGAATTTCCTTTAGTTTCAATGCTAACATTGCATCAATGTTAGAAATTACGTTAACATTATATGTAAGTTGACGTGAAAATGAGAAGAATAGGTCTTACATTGCAGTTTGAAAATCCATGGTAAGGGTCTCAAGTTTTGGAACATTTGACAACTGAAAGATATTGGAAGTTGTTATTGTCATAGGATGGTTCCAAATACCAAATGTCAAATTTAACGTCTTCAAATTCCTAAGCTTTGCAATATCCCATAGTCTCATTTCGTTTGTACTACAACGATCCAATTTTAGAGACTCAAGCAAGGGACAACCAGCAACTAAGCCCCAAACAGTACCACTATGAAAATTGACATCAAACAATTCTAAGTTGAGTAGCTTCGGAAAACCCCTAAAACTTGTCATAGTGGGAAAAGTGCAAGCATGAAGTTCTAGAAATTTCAACTCTTGACGATAGTAAAGTTGGGTTGGTAAAGTAACTGGATCAGCATACCAGTTTCGAATTGTGAGCTCCTCAACTCCGACCCGAACTAAAAACAAAATCCACTCATGAATGTCTTCATAATTGAAGTCGTCTTGTCCGAATAGCGTTTTGGGCTCTATGGAAAACACAAACTGTCTTACTGGCCCAATAAGCTGAAGTAAAACCCTCGTAATATGCCTCCCATCAAAGGTATTTGTTAAATAGTACAACAAATCCTCATCAACTATGACATTGGTCAGCAAAGTCCACTTAAACCTCCAGCTTCTGGCTAAACTACTGGTCCTTACCGCATCTTTTAGTGGCAATCGGTTCATAATATTAGTGGTCACGTTATCTGGCATGTTTGTGATATAATCTGCCATATCAGTGATCACATTGTCTCCAAAAGACATTGTACTGTTGGAATTTTAGTTGGGTCTTTGACTTCTGGAAATGGGTTTATGGATAAGGGTGTGTGTTATTATGGTCTGTATATGTGTTTGGTTTGTGGGTTACTTGGTTTCGCGCAAAAAATAAATAGCGTATCAGAAACGATAGGCTCAAGGTACTAGAGTGTAGTTCTTAGTTGCTCCCTAAACTATCACTGTCATAGTTGATTTAACCATAGTGTGGTGATAAAAGTAGTTTGCCTATTATGCCCTTGAGAACATACCAAAACATGAGCGTTGACCTGGACAAAAGTGGTCAAGGACGCATTCGGCCTCTAATTCCCAACTTTTGGACGCCACACGACGTTTTTAGAAAGTTAGGGGGCATGGTGATGTTTTGTGGAAAGTTCAGGGACCAAAGAAGTATTTTACTCTATCTTTTATTAATCATCTATTTATAATGAAAATACATTAATACCCTAAAACCTTAATGGACCAAAACCGACAAACTAAGTTTGAGCTCTCCTAATCTAATCTTATCATCTATAATCTAAACAACTTTTGATCAAAAATTGGACAAATGTAAAATAAATCAATTTTAATTAGTAAATTAAGTAAGACCATAATGTTTTCTTAAACATTATTAATCAAGGAACTCAAACAGACATTAGATAAGAAATGCAGAAATAATTTATTAAATAATAATCGTATCATGGGGGAAACCACATTAACTTGAAATTTGTTATAATCATTTTAATAATAATAATAATAATAATAATAATAATAATAATAATAATAATAATAATAATAATAATAATAATAATAATAATAATAATAATAATAATAATATATTGTAAACAAGAATTGAGGGAATGAATATTCTTCTTATTAATCTTTAATCTCAGAGATACAACTAGCAGGGTACCCGCGCGTTGCAGCGGCGGGTACCCTGAAATAAATTTTTTCGATAATAATAATGTATTTTAATTTATTATGTTCTTTTTGACAATAAATTTACGGATATCAAGAATTTCGTATAGCCCGTGCCCGGTTCGGGCTCGAACCCGTTGGCCCGTGCCCGTTCGGGCTCAAGCCCATTTGGCACGTTGCCCGAATTGTGTTTAATTTGTTTGTACAATGCTTGATAATTTATATTTCTGATGAATATTGCATTGCCAAATTTATTGAATTATATAGAGTTTGAGAAAAACTTTGACGTTTATACTTGATTTGATTGGAAAAATGATTTCGTGAACAATGGCGCAAATTTCGTAATTTTTCGAGTCCGTTTGCTATGTCGAATGAGCCCCGAATCGTTTTGTGAAAAGTTTAGCTAGAATGGCAAGAATAGCCCCTCCACCCGA